>JAHDVE020000792.1:0-170035 GCA_022606495.2 Halesus radiatus
GGATAAATTCTCCAATTCACCGTATTTGTGCGCAATATAACGCACAATTTCACAATATCACAATATCGACATTCTTCACAATACCCTTTCAAAATATCGAACCGAAGTAATACGTACGACCATAAATTGATGCACGAGTATAAAATGTATCGAGAGCATCTCCTGTCCCAATCCTATCTTCCTCTTCCTCTCCCCTCTTCCTTCTTATTTTTTTTTTTTTTTTTATAACAAAACATCTGTACTTAACCACTGGTAGCATAAGAAACTTTGTCGGCTTAACCTTTGTTAAACTTCCTTTTATAAAAATTTAATGAAATCAGTTAAATTACTTGGGTTCATTTAAAAAAAAAAAACAACTTTTTTACTCTTTACATTTTTTTTGCGTTTTCACGACCACCAAAATAGGCTCATGCTCTTATCATGGTAGTCGTAAATAAGTTATTGCAATACCTATAATATGATTTATATGTAATACATATAAATCATAATAAAAATAAATCTGAAGATATAGTGAAATTGGATGAAAATAGATATTTTACGGATAATAAAATAAATAAATATCTTAATAAAAACGAACCATAAAAAGAAACTAAAATATTGTTTGATTTTTCCAATGAATTTGGTAAGCAACTTGGACGATCTTATTCAGTTGCCCACAAACATCAGCGATAGATGATAATAGAATCTTTTTCAAATATTCAATGTGCAATTCACACCCAAACATGAAAAACTACACACAGCCTACCTTTGGCCATAGAGCAATGCACGCAACTGATGGTAAGCCTAGTTATACCTATAGTTAATACAATTTTAAATTAAATAAGATCTCTCCCAAACGAACGTAATTAATACAACGCTTAATTAATGTAATTAATACAAATGAATATACGCATGTATACCTAAAAGATTTATTATTGATTTTTTAAAATATTATTGTTTTACTTACTAAATAACTCACATTATCAGTCTTATTTCTTATCTAGCTAATCCCACCTTCATTTTAAATCAGAACCAATGACTCCATCTCCATCTCCAAATTGACTCGAACACCCAAAAACGTTACTAACCTTTCCAGTTGTCAAAAACAAACCACTGATCCAAAATGGCTGATAATGCTAACATATGATAAACATATGTGTACCAACATAACAAAAAAAATCGATAATCGAATGTACACAGCCCGCGAAAATTAAAAATTCACCTTTTCTTTTGAACACACCTCGTATATAAATTTTTTTTTTTCAGGGTGTAGGAGAAGAAAATGGTGATGGTAAGACCATTACAACTACAATAGTACTCCCTCTTTAAACACCAGAAATTCTCAATAAGGAACTCCAGTCCAATTTAAAAATTCCAACTTAAATACCAGTATATTTAGTTTTTTTCTGAAGTTAGTTTTCACAATTAAAATAATTTTCAAAGTTTCATTTTTTCATAGGCCGCCAAACGCTTCAAATCTATGGCCGGTCGGTTTTTATCAGTTTTAAGGTTAGAATGTCAAATCTCAATACAAGGCTGAGATTTACCGTATATAATCGTATATTCTATTCGTGGTAAATCATAACTAAACATTAGTAATAAAATTATGTACCTTTTTAGAAACTCTAACTCATTATCATAATATCCGTATTGATAATGGGTTTGATCATGAATACTCTAATTTCTATCATGAATAATAGTTGTTTATATTGAACAAACTATTATTCATGATAGAAATTAGAGTCATTCAAAGTAAGATTAAATTTCGCCAAAACTAAAAAAATATGTTTTTAAAATACAAACAAAATCGAAAAATAAAAATGTTCATACTAATCCAAAACATAATTCACACATGACATCGGATGTTCCAAATGTAATGGTACCAACATAACACGGTGTTTTAATGAGCTGATTTTTTAGTGACTTTTAAATAACGTTTTATAAATTCTACGTATAATGAATGTTATATATTCAGAATCGGCTGATCTATATAAATATATATTTTTAAAGCCATTATATATTTTCACTGGAGTTCCTTGTTAGGGAGGTATTAATTAAAAAAAATAATGTAAGCTAATATAAACTAATTTTACCTTGCCTGTCACTTTACGTGGCTGCACTGTGCGGTGCTGGTAGATGTGAATCAAACTTAAGGATTGTGTTCGTATTTTGATTTACAATATATCGGCATTCCGTACGTAAACTAAGCATCTACAAAAAATCAATTTTACAGGAGAGCAGTTTTAATAACTTTCAAATTTTTACTATTAACCACCCGACATTTTGTAAGAATATATGCTTTTAGATGAAGATTGATGAATAATTTTTTTTTTCTAATGAACCTACGCATTTTATATGTATGGTTTTAATCAATATTAAAATTTTACTATTCCTCGTCAATAAAATATATTCTTAGGCTAGTTTATTTTTTAATTGATAAACTAAAGTTCTTAAAAACTTAAGACAAGATTTTTGTGCATAGCGCAAAGGGTAACAATTATTTTTATAAACAATAATTATTAGCCTGAAACACTCATCCAAATTGAAAAAAACCTTTCCGAGCAAAGATAAATGTCGCCGACAGGACAATTTATTATTTGAGGGATTTAGCCGTTACAAGCCTTTCTCATACTAATAAAGTTGGTTGTTTACAGGTGAAAATATAATAAAAAACAGTAATTATTGAATGGAACACTAGTATATATTGATTAACTTGGCGGGTTTGCGATAAGCCGACGTAGCTCAACGGTAGAGCATCTGACCGGCATCAGAAGGGTGCAGGTTCGTGTCCTGTCGGCGACATTTATCTTTGCTCGGAAGGTTTTTTCAATTTGGATGAGTGTTTCAGGCTAATAATTATTGTTTATAAAAATAATTGTTAGTTTATTTTTATTTATTTTTTAAAACCAACCTATGAACCTATTTAAAATAAATAATAAATAAAAACTATCTTAAGAGTCATTAATTATGGATAAATTCCTACAAATTGTACAAAAATCCAACATGGCGTCAACTGAAAACGGTATATTAAAAATTGGAAATTATATCTGTTATTTTGCGATTCCCACAACGCAAATAATTGTTTCTTATTGTAATTTTGTTGGAACGATGTGTTATTTAAAAGATCTATGCGTATTAACAGTGAAGCGGAATAGGAAAAAATAACTAAAAACTATTAAAAATACATTTTTAGTAACTAGATGTGTGAGTTTACGTAGGAACCGTCCGTGTGATATACCTACTAAATAAATCATTTGATCTGATATTGCTTTTAGGGATGCAGTTTGCGACATTGCTTGCTATTCATTGTGGTTCCTCTGTTGACTGCAACCTTTCGATACCTCAATTCTATCATTTCGTCTTTATGTTACAAGACGTGAACTGACTGTATGTATTGTGTTTAGGGGCTCAACCCGGCGCTGGTACGGCGGCTACCAGTCGCCCCCCGAGGGCGGAGCGCCGGGCAGCGGGGGTGTGGGCGCGGGCGGGGGCTACACGGGCGCGGGGGCGCGGCGGGGGGCGCGTGCTCGCTCGGGCTCCTCTTCGGCCGCCTCGGCCAGCTCCAGCCGCTCGGGCTCCACCAGCTCGGCGCCCCGCTCGCCCTCCTCCTCCAGCGACCGCGCCTCCAGCCCCGACCACCGGAGGAAGCACCAGGTAAATAAACACCCCCTTACTTACCCCTACAAACATCTCATACTCTGAAGGCAGTCTCGAGTAGCCCAAGGTAAGTTTTATCATCATTTCAACAAATATTGCCTTGAAGCCCTGATTTAAAAAAATGAAAGACAACCATTTCCTGGTTACGATTAACCTGACAATATTTTAAAATCTACCATCACACTAAGCAGAAAATGTTGCTTGAAATGGCTTTAGCCGTGTTTGGTGACCAGATCTGATTAACCAGGTACTCCTTCCCCCCCTCAGTACCTTCAGCCTCACTACATATTGGGGATGCCATAGTCTTACTAGCTCCAGACGGTTGGGAGCAGCTGGGACTCTCGGGTGGTACTCGCATATATTTTTTTTAAACTTACTCGTGTAAAATGCCTAATATAATAAATTATGGGGATCCAATTCAAATTCAAACGAATCACACACTCCTTATGCAGGTGGCGAAAAGGTTGAAATTTCCAATTATTTCTTGCCGCATATTTCGATTTATGAAAAAAGTCACCAAAATACATATTTTATATTATTTTGTAAAGTTCAGACATACATAATTATGAAAATAGTTTTTTGGTTATATTCCAAAGAACTTAATTTTCCACATTGTTCAATATAAAAAAATCCGAAAAAGGGTTTGTAAGTAGAAGATTTTACACTTAAAAGCATTTTTTATAGGTCTGATACTTTATTTTTTTGTAGGCTTAGAAAAATGCCCGATTAAGCCAAAGGCACTATAATATTTGTAGGCAATCAAATGTTCAAATCAAAAACCTGTGATTTTGCTTTGCATCCCTCTTAAGATATACAAGCCAAAAATATTTCTACAAGCTGTGTCTTGTGCCACCACCGATACAGGTAATAGGCATAAAAAAGTCTAGAAATGTTTGATGTAAACACGTGAAGCAGTTATTATTTATTTTGTAAGAAAAAAAATTAATAAAAAGAAATAATCTTGTAATTTCTTCAAAAGATTGGTATTCACATTGTGGTGTTATTACTAAAAAAAAAGAAATTAAAAAATTACTTTCTAATCACTACTTTATTAATATATACTCGTACATATCAATATACAGAATACTAAAAAATAATAATGTCAAGTATAGACAAATGATAAACATAAAACACAATAATGTAAGAATAGAGAAATTATAAACATAAACAAAAAATGATTAAAGTAGGTAAGTAATTAATTAAAAATGTTAATAAAAAATTATTATAAAACACTGAATAACAAATTTATATTAGAAATTAAAAAATAAATTATTTTTATTATGAATATTAATATGAAAATAAATTCAAGAGATAGCTATTTAATTTTTTTATTTATTATTAATTATATTTAATTGACTATTATCACTTTTTATAGTTTCTAAAATTTAAAATTTGTCTAATATTAAAGCGGTTGTATGTAAAAATTTTACACCTTTATTTATATCAAAACAATGATTTTTTTCAAAATATGGTTGGCAAATTTAGAATAGTTATTATTTACATACCTTGGGTGTTTCTTAACTCTAATATTATCTATTAATTTTCATGTTAATATTAATAATAAAAATAATTTCTTTTTTAATTTCTAATATAAATCTGTTATTCAATGTTTTATAATAATTTTTTATAAACATTTTTGATTAATTATTACCTACTTTAATAATTTTTTGTTTATAATTTGTCTATTCTTACATTATTGTGTTCTATGTTTATCATTTGTCTATATGTACTTGACATAATTATTTTTTAGCATTCTGTATAGGATGAGGAAAGCTTGGCTTTTGAAACATGTTGATATGTATATATTAATAAAGTGGTGATTACAAAGTAATTTTTAATTAATTTAGAAATAATCTTAGATGGTTTGGGCATGTAGAGCGAATGAACGAAGAAAGGAGTGTAAGGAGAATATATGACGCAAATGTGATGGAAGAAGAGCCCGGGGATCTATTATCATAAAACTTGTAAGTTACTTATTTTGTCTTATATGACGTTTATATTATTTGATATGGCAAACTATGTGATTATAATTAATTAATGTTATTTTTTGATGCATGAATTTTTCTGTGAACACATTTTTAATATAAATTTTAAATAGGTTGTCACATCAATTTTAAAATTTTGGCTTGATGCATAAACCATGGCTTGCTCAGCTTGTTCGAGAGGTACAGACAATAATGTTTTTACAGAAATTAGATTCATTTTAGGTTAAGAAAATAAATTCCAAAATAAAATAGGAGATCAATTTGAATGTTTTTATTAAAATTTTGAAATAATAATTTGCTGAGCTGTGTGACACAAGCAAATTTCAAATTATTGAGCATCAGATATTTGTTCAGCATTTAAAATAAATTTTAAGTAGATACCAATTACTTGTCACTTGTAAATTTACATCAAATGGTGGAACTTTGTTTGATATGGAGATATACGCTATACAGTATAGGCATTCAGCGTCCCATGAACACTGCACTGCGCACTGCACATGAGTGGGAAGAAGAACTTGTCGCTCTCCAGTTCAGCATGCAGAAGAAATGAGGTAATTGGTTTCTGTCCAAGATGTATGTTCCTACGTTCCTAGAACTAACCTGCCTCGACCACTGGTGGAAACAATTTGACATGCTCCTACTTTCTCGCATGTCTTGAAACAATATCAGCTGCTTGATCATCTCTGTTTCTAGTAGCTTGGTCTTTGCACAAAACATTAAACTTCTTGGTTTATCTCAGTCCTTTCCGTAAACATTTTGACTCTGATGTCATTGAAACTCTTGTCAGGTAACAATCCTTTTAATTCTGTTTGCTCTCAATTCCAATCAAATTTGTTTGATCCTTTCTGGTTTTTTTTTCCTACTTTCTGGTTCATTGTATTTTCAAAATGCTCTTTGAACTTAGTTTCCACTCAAACGAGTGCCTGAAAAACATTGATGATCATAGCTCCGAGCTGAATAGTACAACTAGTTTTGCAATTAGCATCAGTAAAGTAATGTAAATGATTGAAAGTTCGTGTCATAACTGTTCATATAACTCACCTGGTTATTGTTTCCCCAGTGGTCGGGTGGAAGTGGCAGCCGGCCCTTGGCCATCTGTGTGCGGAATCTCCCCCAGCGATCCTCCGACTCTTCACTCAAGGATGGACTCTTCCACGAATACAAGAAGCACGGCAAGGTCTCCTGTGTCAAGGTGGTCGGTCTCAACCAAGAAAGATATGCTGTGGTGAGGATTTGGAAACCATATTATAGTAGTAAACCATATTAGCACATTACTACCCGTACGAGTTTTACTAGCTAACCGTTCACTCATTAACAATAAAGAGTCGCTTGTGATTATTCTGTTTTCTCATCCTAGGTGTGTTTTAAGAAGCCTTCTGACGTGGAGAAAGCTTTGGAGGTGTCTCAAGACAAGCTGTTTTTTGGCTGCAAGATTTCAGTGGGTCCCTACCAAGGCATGGATGTAGAAGACAACGAGTCCCGACCCTACGAGACGGATCTTGACGAGTTCCACCCTAAAGCAACCAGAACGCTCTTTGTAGGAAATCTAGAGAAAGATGTCACCCCAGCATTGCTGAGAGAAAAGTTCAAGCACTTTGGGAAGATCATTGAAATAGACATCAAGAAACAGAGCGGTGGATCTCCTGGGTACGCCTTCTGCCAATACGCCAACATCTCCTCAGTGGTGGATGCCATCCGAAGCATGGATGGAGAGCACGTAGGCGGGAGCAGGGTGAAGCTGGGCTTCGGGAAGTCAATGGCTACCAACTGTGTGTGGATAGACGGAGTCAACGAACATACTGAGAAACAGGTCTTCACGCTCTGTGAGAATATAGGGCCTGTAGTACAGGTTAGTACTTCAATGACTTAACATTTGATTGTACGCAATGTTGTATATATTATATGTGACTATGTTGTGTATAGTATATGTGTTATAACTATGTATATTGTGTGTATAGGTGACCGTGAGCAAAGCGGCCAGCCATGCACTAGTGGCATTCGAGCAAGTGGCTGCTGCTCAGCAAGCCGTGATGGAGTTGCGTGGCCTGAGCATCCGAGGCCGCAAGCTGCAGGTTGACTTTGCATCCCGGGAGTGCCAGGTTAGACTGATATGTATTCAAGTCGACCTTACAATCACTTAACTCCCGTCACTTGTATTGTTGCTAAACTTTGAATAATATGTTTGCAGGATGCCTTCTACGAACAAGTGGAGAAGCAGTGCGCCGGCAGTGGATTCTCAGACATCGCCCTTCGAGGATTCGAACCCACCAATAATAGGTACAGCAGGTTTGTGTTATGCTATCACCATCATGAAACAGTTTGACGTAACGCTGGCATCGTGGTTTGTGACATCTAAACGTTAAATGTTTTCATTGTGCAGTAAGAAGTTTCATCACTAGTAATACATCTTACCGATTATTGGTATCTAACAAATCTAGTGGACGAGCGCACACACCTATCGCTTTCTCTCTTCCTCTTGAGTTAAGTGTTCCTAGACGATAGTGCAAGTACGTGAATGTTGGTACAGAATCATTACTTGTGGAACGACCATGCATTAATGTTACATCAACCCCCAGAACAAAGATCCCCATCTCATGACTGTTTCCTTCATTGTATATATATATCATTACGTGCATTGCGGTGCATGCTTTTGGAGCTTTGATTAACATTACCTTTACCTGTATATAAACCTTTCCCAATTGCTTATGTCTGCTCTCGGAGAGTTCTTTTCTCTCTGTCTCCCAACTTCTGTGTCCAAAGGATGTGATTTCTGAGAAACAGTTGAGGTTTGAGTTCATAAACAGGATGGCCACGGAACGGAAATAGGGGCAATTGTCAAGGAATATTAGAATTTTCAAGGATATCAGCGATTTAAAAAAAATTGATCATTAGAAGAAGATTCATAATCTCTAAAAAGGTTAATTTTTCTTCAGAATTTCCACCTATACTGAATCCCAAATTTACAATTGGTTCAATAATTTGTAATATTTTATTTAGATAATCAAAAAATAAATAAATAGGAAACAGTTCTAGCAGCTAAAAAAGAATTGTGTTAGGAATATTATCCCCGGGGATAAATTTGACAATATTAAGCAAAAAGTTTTAATGAATGAAAACATTGAAAAGGCCATCTTAGTTAATGCGTTGTATTGGAAAAGGTTTATGTGCATAACTTAACCCAATTTGTTAGTGGACAATGAACGGTTGAAATTTGACAAGCCTCACATACATACTTTAAGATGAACAGTGCACATTGCTGTCAATCAGTCTAGCCGAAATGGGTCTTAACACCTACAGAGTGGGTAAACATTGGGTAAGTGGGTTGGTCACAGTGAGGAGCATGCCAGACGTAGTGTCTAGTTTCCCGTAGCGTGTGAGGTTTGCGTAATTTCTCCCGTGGCGTGTGTGAGCAGTGTGTGGTGAGTGGTGTGGTGTGCGGAGTGAGGGGTCAGAGGAGTGTGTGAGAATGAGGCGGACGTGATAGCCGGTGTTGTGTTGTGGCAGGTACGAGGGGGCGCGCCGGCCCGCGGCTCTGTACCCCCGCCCCGCCCGCGCCGCCCGCTTCCAGAACCCCGCCCAACACTTTGACAACATCTCGGATTTTACCGACAGAAGGTTCAGGTATGTCAGCCGCCTTACGTAGATAGCCTAACCTAGCCGACTTAGGATTTCTTTTGCTTCAATCTCGATTAAAGTATTGTTTTTGTATTAGTTAGAAAGTTTGTCCAGCTTGTTTTCTTTTGTAAATATGTTTGATCTTTCAAGTCTTACATAACTTTTAAACATCCATTAGTACAGAGTACTACTATTCTCTTAGAATAAGTATAAATTATACTGGCCACATTTGAGTCATCTTGTCGTCGGAACTCAAATAAACTAAGCATATACAGAATAAATAATATATTTATATTGTATATCAATTATTAAAGGTTGTACTTGAATTAATATTAACAAATGTCTGGTGTGAGATAATTTCAATGTTTTGTATTTCTTCGTCTTTCTTGCTTCATACACAATCATCTGCCGCTTTTAAATGTTATCATTTTATGTTATTCTTGATGTCGTTCACAATGGAGCACCTTGTCCATAATGTCATAATGTCATAATGTCATAATATCATAATATCATCCTGTCATCCTGTCATCCATCCTGTCATCCTGTATTGTACTAGATGTAAACTGAATGCTATGCCTGAAAATGTGTCTATGCGTAATGTGTTCATGAAAATTGAAGGTAAGTATCTCACTCGACTACATATTTAGATGCATATCCTTCTCTCAGGTATGAGGACTTCAGCGGTGGTTCGGGTTCAGAGACTGGAGGGGCCTACGAGGCGGGGGCTGCTGGAGGGCCGGTGCTGCAGAGCGTGGTGGTGGTCTCCGGGGCCGCTGGAGGGCCTCCCCCACACCCCAACATGAGGCATCTGCAGAAGGAGCGTGTCCACCTGCTCGAGCAACTGGAAGAATGTCCGAGTAGTGGGGACGAGCTTGTTAGTCCAAAGAAAAAATTTAAGGTAAGATTTTGTCTATATATGATACTTTTTTTATTAATTCAACATACTTTTATAGTAGTAGACAATAATAATAATAATAATACTTGGATGATTTGTATAGCGCCTTTTTTGTGAAAAATCACCTCAAGGGCGCTGTACAAATACTACTTGGTAGGGTTTATATTATTATGTACATATACAGAAAACATTCTTACTGGTAGGGTACTCCAGATTGAAACATTAAATTACAATGTTTTGGGCTGAGATGATATGACTGAGATGATGATAGACAAGAGGTATTAATCGAAATATTTTGATTGACAATAGGCAGAGCGATCATCTCTGGGAAGAAGACCTTCCGGTGAAACAGCAAGTAGCCGACATCACCGTGATATATCTCCCTGTGGGAAGAGAAGGCGAGGGAGTGAGGCTTCACGTCATCACTGGCGTTCCCCCACACCGGTATCAAGAGCAGGGACCCCCCTGCGAGATGAGCGTCCTGACAGCCCACCCCCAGCTGAGCCCCGCCGGACAGTGCCCCCTCGCCGCACTATGCCCATGTGCCTGCCTCTGCCCAGGTTCGCGGCGCAGGTGTTGGCGCGGGTGCCACCCTCCTCGCCGGTGCGTGCCCCTCCTGGTCCTCCTGCGCCTGCCTCACCACCTGCCCCGCCCGCTTCGCTCGCCTCTCTCGCCCTGCTGCGTCCTCCACCCTCGCCCGCTTCCTCTCCCGGCTCCTCGCCTTCCCCGGCCGAGCCGTCGCTGGATGAGCGGATCCGCAGCTTGGACGAGCGCTACGAGAAGTGGTCTGGATCTAGACTGCCCTCTACCACCGAATGCACGGAGCGATCAAGGTTTCGGCCTCGATTGCTGGATTTGGACATCAATGAAGTGCAACCTTCTGAAGTCATGCGATCGGTTCTGGCTAAACGATCGGTCTTCGATGAAGATACCAAGAGACTTGAGAATATCTGTGACAAGTACGATGCCCCACCCCGGCAAGCCTGCGCTTTCTCCAGCCCATCGAGTACACGTGTGAGTCCATCCCCGCTGAATTCTCCCCAGTCAGCGGGGCGGTCTCCCTTTGCGGGTTCTCCGTCCGTGTGCGTGTTGAAGGGGGCCGTACTGGCCACACCTCCCCCGGCCAAAGGCCTACAGTACCCCTTTCCCTCGCACCCGCCCAGTGGCCCCTTGCCTGAGGGCGCGCCCCCACCTCCCTCCGCGCCGCCTCCGCCTGCCCCCAGTGAACCTGCCCCCGACACTGACAGCAAGCGGAACACCGACTGTGTTAACATTCCTCGGAACAATAGTAGTATACCTAGTTGTAGCGAACGTGTGCCAGTTAGTGTTAGCTGTAATACGGACATCATGTCTCCGGGCGCGAGTTCTGCCACTCTAAAGATACTTTCCCCGAGAAATGCCGGTTCCAGATTGGAAACTAAAGTTATCAAGAATAGCGAACTGAAATCTTCCACCGGCAAAGATGTTAGTATAGTGAATATTGGTGAGGGTGAAACGACTCTGAAAAGTGATGAAAAAACAAAAACTAGCCTTGTAAATAGTGATAATTTAGATAGAAGAAAGTGTGAAACTGTTGAAGTTTGGCAGACTACCTCCGCTGAATCGGAAAAACCTGTCGATGAAACTAGAGACCAAAGCTTTAAAAATAAAATTGTGTCAGAAAAGTGTAATACCGAGTTAAAAAATTGCGATGTTAAACATCATGATAAATCATCTTCATTAAGTTCTAATCTTGAGAGAAGAAACATTGGGGAGTCACCAAAATCCGAATCTAGATCTAAACGTAACAGTCAAGATAAATCATTAGAAACCAGTGAGAGAAGACGGCTATCCAAAGAAGAAAAAGAAAGAGGGAACACTGAGAAAGATACTAGAAAAGCTGACGATAGGCGAAAGAAAGATAAAGAAGAATCAAAAGTTGATAATACTCCTAAACACCCTTCGGAAAAGATTCATGAAAAACCTGAATATGATACCAGCAGTAAGAAATTAGATAAAGAAAAAATTGATGACAAATCTGAAAACGATAGAAGAGGTAAAGATCGATTGGAAAAGGAACGTCTAGAAAAGGAAAGATTAGAAAAGGAAACACTAGAAAAAGGAAAACGTGAAAAAGAGAAATTTGAAAGAGATAAACTTGACAAAGAACGACAAGAAAAGGAGAGAGAAAGATTACATAAAGAGCGTTTAGAAAAAGAAAAAGTAGAAAAAGAAAGACTAGACCGCGAAAGAAGAGAAAAAGAAAAACAGGAAAGAGAAAAAGAAAAGGAAAGAATAGAAAGAGAGAGATCAGAAAAAGAAAAATTGGAGAAAGAGCGGGTCGAAAAAGAAAAACTAGAACATGAGCGACTACAAAAAGAAAAGGAAAGGATAGAAAAGGATAAGCGTGAAAAGGAAAGAACAGAAAAAGAGCGTCTAGAAAAAATAGAAAATGATAAAAAGGAGAAGGAAAAGCTGGAAAAGGAGAAACAGGAAAGGGAGAAACAAGAAAAGGAGAGATTGGAAAAGGAGAGACAAGAAAAGGAGAGACAAGAAAAAGAGAGGCAAGAAAAAGAGCGACAAGAAAAGGAAAAATTAGAAAGAGAAAAAACTTTCAAAGAAAAACAGAAAGTAGAAAAAGAACGCCTTGAAAAAATAGAGAAAGAACGTAGAGAAAAAGAAATTCTAGATAAAGAAAAATCTGATAGAGAAAAAATAGAAAAAGAAAAATCAGAAAGAATAGGTAACTGTAATGAAATCAAATTTGATAAACATGATCGCAGGAAGGATAGATCCGACAAAGAATTGAAGAAAGAGAAGCATTCAGATAGAGAGCATGCTGATGTTAATGATTCTAGTTTTTCAAGCAAAGATAAGAAGAGAGAGAAAGACGACCATTCTGAGAAATCTGAGATGAATCGTCATCGACATAGGGATGTTCATAAAAAAGATCACATTGACAGTAAAAAAGAAACTACGAGAATTCATGATAATGGCAAAATTAAGGATATCAGCAGAAAGTCTTCTAGGGATGAAACAGTCAGAGAAATAGTCCGAAAAGATTCCAGTGATTCAACAACTTCCCGTCACTCACACGATTCTAGTCGATCCAAGGAACACGACTCGTTTGATATTAAAGAGGAGTCTCGCCATTCTTCAAGTAAATCATATAAACACGGTCATGAGAATCATAGAAGTCGTCACCACGATAAAGAGTTTTCACCAAAAAGTATAAAAGAAGAGGTTGACACT
Organism: Halesus radiatus; assembly: GCA_022606495.2. NCBI lineage: Eukaryota > Metazoa > Arthropoda > Insecta > Trichoptera > Limnephilidae > Halesus > Halesus radiatus. Next base: position 13,363 of record JAHDVE020000792.1, read on the forward strand.
TCAAGATTAGACTCCACTAAAACTAACTGTGTTGATAAGTCCCGGGACAGAAATGCCTCCAATGACATAGATAAATCGAATGTATCTGAAATCAGTTCTAAAGAAAAGCGCTTCCTTTCCGATGATAAACAAAGACATTACTCACTGGATTCACACAGTGAACATCGTGGTCCAGAGGCTAAACGAAAAGAAAGATTAAACTCCAGTTGCAGCCTTCCCGCCAATGTCGGTTTGAAGAGAAGAATCAGTTCTCAAGATAGTACTGATTCTACACAAGACGAAATTAAGAGGCCAAAAATGCACCTTGATGGCAAAAAGCCACCCGAGAGAAGAGACTCTAAAGACTCAATAAAACATTTATATAAAAATAAGCACTTCAAATCATTAAAAAATAACATATCAAAACAATTAGAAGACAAAATAAGAGATGATAGAAAAACAATCAGAGAATCTGAAGAGTGTCCAAAAACTAAGGACACCCGTGAAAAGGACAAGGAAATACGGGAAAAAGAAGTGAAAGAATTTGATTTTGTAGAAAAAGAATTAAGTGTTATTGTAGAAAATATTGAAGTTGGCCAAAACAGTGAAGACCATAAAGAGAGTGAACACAGTCGAGTAAATCATGGGAAACTTCAATTATTCTATAAACACAAAAATAAACATAGCCCCAAAGAATCGGAAGAAGAAATGATTAAGATTGTTGAACCAGTTGTACTATCAGAAGATGACAACAGAGAAAGCGATTTGTCTTTACACAAGGCATTTCTGGCACGTCTTGAGCTTCGGTCTAGTGAAGAAGATGAAAAACAAAGAGCTCTCAAGAAAGAGATGAAAGAGAAGAAGCGTCTTCAGCAGTTACAACAGATTCAGCAACTGCAACAACAAAATGCTTTGCATGATGGGAAGAAACAGAAAAATAATGACGAACGCAAAAAAGATATGAAGGAGAAAAGAATGTCAAATGAACGTAAAAGCCGAGAGGAATGTGGCAACTCTCTAAAACCAGAGCTCATGCGCAAAAAACCTAGAAAACTCACAAACAGCACCGATACATCTGATTCGGATGAACCAAAGAAACATTCAATATTTGACATTCCAGATGAAGGGCCCACCTATATTTCTATGTATGATAAAGTCAAGGCACGTTCCTGTAAAAATATGCAGAAGCAAGAGGAAGAAAAGCGACAGGAGAAGATCAAAGCCAAGTTTAGTCAGTTGAAGCAGAGTCGTGCTAAACGAGAAGAAAAGAAACGGTCCAACAGCTGGGATGAAGACAGTGACTCTGACAGAGAACATAAGAAGTCATCTTCTAAATCAATGATTGCTAGCTCTTCAGAAGATGAATTCCGACGCCGCCATAGAGATCTTATGGTCAACCTAACAACAGATTCCGAAAACGATCACGATAGATTCAAATTCAATCAAAGAAAACTCATGGAGATGTGTGATGGAGAAAGCACTGATGACACTCGCAGCAAGATGATCCCAAGGAAAAATTCCCATTCTCGCATTATGTCCGATACCTCTGATGACGAGGCTTTCAGAAGGTCCATCGAATCAATGAAGAAGTACCCTGATCATCACGAAGTTAGGAAGCAATTGAAAACATTGAAAAAAGAAAAGGCTATGGACATCAAGGAAGAGCCAGATGACAGCGTTTATGATTCAAAGCCATACAACATGAAATTACTACATGAAAAGGATATTCAGTTGTGCAATGCGATTCTTGAAGAGGAAAGTCAGATGAAGTCAATCGTTGACACCAAGCTTCTAATCTTAGCAGAAATTAAAAGTGAACCTTTATTCAAATTGGAAAATAACTATGACATTACACCTCCAAAATACGAAGACATAAAGCCTGCCAAATATAGCGATAATATCAAAGAAAGCAAATATGATGAAATGACAAAGCCAATGAAATACGATGACTTGAAATCTTCCAAGTATGATGAAATTAAACCAACCCATTGTGACATATCGTCAGAAGGTGAAGGGATAATTTCTGATTCAATGCATAAATTCAGTTATTCGGAAATTCGGAAAAAGCATAAGAAAAAGCAAAAACGTCAAAAATGCTATCCTTCAGATGACGAGGCCAAAAGTGATTTCCATGAAAAAATGCAAATTATTAACAGTATCCAAATTGCAAACTTCAAAAGCAAAGATAATTCTGAAAAGCGTAAACATACAAACAAAAAAGAAAAGAAACGGGAAAAACTCAAAAGTGATATAGAATCACTCAGTGATAAAGATAAGTTAAAGAAACCAAAGAAGTTGTTGGATTGTACAGAGCAACGGTCCGAAGTAATAATCAACATTAAGCGGGGAGAGAAAATGCAAGACATTTTCGGTCCCTTTTCTGATGAATCCGATGTATGCAACAAAGAATTCCCACCTACTCTGGACATTTCCAATTCAAGAGACAAAAGTAACCAGTTCTTTTCATCCAAAACCTTTCCTTCTGATTCCGATAGTGTTTCTAATGTGGATTCTAAATCCATTACAGAAGTTACAAAAATTATTACAGAAGTTACAAATAAAGACAAATTTAAAGAAGAAATCAAACGAAGAAAAGAGAAAAAGCGTAAGGAACGAAAGATCTTTGTTAAAGATGATGAAAATAGCTTGGACATTGACGCAGCCAGCAAAGCAATTGAAGCAAGCTTGTTTGCTGATACAATTCCTACTATAAGAAGGCCTCTTGACAAAGTGGACTTATCGTCATCCATTAATACTTCCATGGACAGTGATGTGTTTAGGTTTACAGATGGTGATGACAGCAGAGAATCTTCTCTCATTCCTGCAGTACATAGAATAATCGACCACAATAAAAAAGAACTAAAGGAAAAGAAGAAGAAAAAGAAAAAGAACAAGGAAGATAGACAGAACCGCAAAGAACACCACCATTATCACCATCACTATGACAAAATAGACCTCAGCTTTGAGAAAGATTCAAAACTTCCTTCAGATGTGTACAAGAATGAGCTTGTTATTTCCACTGATGTTGAGAAACCTGAAGTAGAGCAAAAAGCAGAATGTACACCTGCGTTGCCTTCTCCAAGCCTTCCAAGGTTACTGGACAGCCCTCCACCTATTAAAGCTCCTTGCAACCCCGTCGTTGCCACGCCTATGGTACCCAAGGATGTCACTCCTCCGCCAACTGTAATAGCAAAACCTGCAGAAGTCAGACGCTTGTCCGATAAGTTTATCCCAGGATTTGGTGGAGATATAGACGAGACTATTAGTGAGAATGCAGTGAAGAGTATATCTGATTTCGAAAGTCCCATCATGGATAGAAAAGATAGCATAAATGATTCCAGCATAAATTTATCCATAGACTGTAATAATCAAAAAGCAGAAGAAAAGGTGGATGAAAAGCCCAGAGCTATTATTTCACAAGAAGAAACAGAAGATGCTGTTGCGGCACTACTTGGTGAAAGTTTTGGTGGAAGAAGTGATGGATTCAGCGATTGCTACAGCGAGAATACTCAAAGTCCATCTGCACAAGCACCTACCATTTCTTCGGGAACTACCGATAATATCCCCGATGAAGAAGCTGAAGAAATGCGTCAAGCTGTCCAAAGTCTCAATGCAAGTGAGCTAGAAATTAAGCCTGATACACCCCAGTCTGAGAATGACTTACAAATAGATACTGACACTGATGATGGGGAAGAGTCAAGACACGAACAGCGACCTAAAACCCCTGATGCAACTATTCCAAAGGAAGGTAATCCAACTCCTCCATTCATGCCAACATACCAACAGCAACAACCGGCTTCTTTACCTAGTAAATTAGCACACCCATCTGAGACGCCAGCAATTGCTAATGTTTCATTATCAAAACAACCATCACCTATAGAAAAGTTACCTTCTAAAGAAATTTCAAAGAGCAAACTTGAAGAAAATGTTGTGCCTCTTAAGTTATCCGAGAAAGTTCAGCAGATTCCCATTTCAACACCAACAGTTATTTCGAAAACCTGGACTCTTGGAGCTCACAAGATTAGTGAACAGCCAGTTTTAATAAGCACAACTCCTATTACCAGAGAGGATAAACCTGTGCATATTGCTACTTCCATCTTGCATCTGAAAACTGTACCACAGCAGCATAACCAAGGCAGACCAATTCTAGGAGTGCCTTCTAAGTTACCTCCGTCCTTCCAAGTAATGAATGCACCGAGACCTGCAGGAAGCTTCCATGTCCAGCCTCCAACCATCAATATACCCGATCAACACGTGTTCTACCAGAGGCAACCTGGCATACTTATATCTCCCAGAATGGCTGGTGATATACGATTGCAATCACCCAAGTCTCAACATGGAGAAATGCCTCAAAAGTTAACAAACATGACTATCCTGACAACTGGATCACCTGGACTAAATTCTCCATCGGGTTTGAATTCTCCTTCCGCCATGCAGCAGAGGTCGCCAAATCAAATAACAGTTGTCAGAATGCAGCAACCTCCTCTGAGTCCTATACAAACGTCACACTTACCAACAGGAAATCCAAATCGATCAATGCTCTCACCTGGCCAGCCAAACACTATTTTGATTCAAAATTCAAATGTCAACATGCAGCTTAATAGATTACCAATAACACCGGTTTTGGCACCAATCTCCAAACCATTGCACTCTAATAGTATGAATATGCAACAACCTAAAACTGCAACTACTACTGGAAACTCAGCTATTCTACACCCCCCTAAACTGATATCATCTACAGAGGGACGCAAGAATGATATGAGAGTGAATCAAGATAATATCATTTTAGGTGGACCTAAAATAATTTATCCGTCATCTGGAATAATGCCAACACAGAATCAAACCATATTGGCACAAAATAGACTTATGTCTGCGGCTGGTAATTTCGGTTCTCATGTCACTTCAGTTCCGATACTAGTCAATAAATCAGTGATTAATCAAGCTGTCTCTGCTGAGAAAGCTGCTAATGCATTTAATCACATGAATGGTCCTGAACCATCCAAGATGACATCTGTAGCAATTCAGGTGGCTCCTTTAGGACTTCATAACCAACCAACACTTCTGCAAATAAATCCTGCAAATCCTCAATCTCCCACTGTGATGACAAATGCTGCACCTACCAAAACTGATAAGCAGACACAATCTTTAATGACCATCGCTCCACCAAATAACTTGTTGAAATTGGTGACTCCGACCATTGTTGACGGTTTGGCGCGTGTTGAACACAAGAAAGATAATTTGCAAAATGCTTCAGCTTATTCACCTTCAATTACAAAATCAGCAATTATTGATACCAGCAAGTTTACACATATTGCCTTTACGGCTGCTCAATCCATATCTGTCAATATAAATACTAATACCACTCCATTAATAAAGTCTGATACTCCACCTGCCCTTCAACTTATAACTCCTGCAACACCGACTACTCCCGATTCAGTGGTCAAGATGTCTGTTCATGACAGTCTCAGTGAAAAGCTAACATCACCTCAAGAAGTCAAGTCTCCTGTTATATTATCAAAGACACCAGTTACACCACAAATCGAAAAATCTAAATGTGAAACTGATTTCGAAGAACTTCTAAAGGAAAGCGCTTGTGAAACTAAAATAGAAAAACCACAACCAATATCACCAATCAAACAATCTGTCAACCTTCACACGGATCACAAAATGGATGTTCCAGATTTCAAACATGTTGTCGAAGTAAAACAAATTGATACACCAGCCATATCAGCCACCGAGGAAAAGGTTATGCTCATTGATATCAACCACAAAGAAAATTCAGATTCTAAAGAGGATAGTGATAATTGGTCAGCAAAGGAAGTGAACATCGATTCTGTTATCAAGAAGGTCGATGCCCTATGCTCTGCGAGTGAATTATCTGATGACTCCGATGTAGCAAAAACAGATTGGCCACTAAAGAATGAGCCAGTGGACAAGGAAACTAAGGAAAATGTGCTTGAAAATACCTTGGTTATCAATTCCAAGCCAAGTGACTTCATCAATCAAACCATTGGGAATATGGGTCCAAAGGTCAATGCCAAAAGGGGAGGGCGTAGTAGAGGCCGCAAAGTACCAGAAGGAGTTTCCGAGCGAGTGCAAACCAGACAAGGCAACAAGCCCACCAGAGGAGGTTCCTCCACTTCTCCCAGGAGGGGACGAGGTCGAGTCAAAGTGGACAAGAAGTCACGCTCTGTCACAGCTCCAGGTGTTCACTTGCCGGGTGATATCTATGACTTCCACGAAGATTCTGGGGATGAAGCTGATGATACTCCTCAGAACAAGAATGAGGCTAGACCTCGTTTGATATTGACAATCAAGAGCCCCATGACTGGAAGTTTGCCTCCCATTGTCACACCAGTTGTTGCCACACTTGCAGTTCCAACCAAGGAGATTGCACCTCTTACACCTTTCAAGCCATCAACATCTCCTGGACAGACTTTGTCAAAAGAAGAAAAAGACGACTTCTTGTCACCAATGGCCAACACACGAAAATCAAGAAGACTTTTGGAAAAGGATGTCACCCGAAATTCTGTTGATGATGTTATTGAGGATGTTGTTAAAAATTCCTCAATGCAAATTCGACCACTCGCCAGTGTCAAAGATTCAGGTCCAGTCCGTAGGTCCACTAGACAGAACTTAACCAAACCTCAAGGTTCTGATAAGGCTAATGATGTGCGCAAATCTCCAAGGGCAAATAAGAAATCCAAAGACCGAAGAGGATCTGAGACATCTGTGGACAGCAGTGATGAGCGAACTGTTAAGAAAGATCCTCTGGAATTAACTGAGACTGATACTAAATCACCTAAGACACCAGAGAACTTCGTTAAACCTGAAACTTCTGAAACAAAATCTGATGTTACTCCAGTTATTGTTACTCCAATTCAAAGCACTATTACAAAGCCACCAAAGAAGATGATAAGTGAGATGAATGCTAAACTGAATGCTATTCAAGTAAATAAAATACCACCCACAGAAGTGAATGAGAAACCAGATGTTATTGCAAATGAGGTTAAGCTTGCACCAGAAATCATAGTAGCCTCACTACAAGTAACAAGAGAAGAGATTCCTGTAATTGAGAAGTCTTCAATTGTTGCTCCATCTACAATTATTCAAGATCCTAAAGTAAACATTGTGAAATCTAGTGAAGAGCCAAAGGTGACCGGTGAAGCTGGAGAGGAGTTGATGTTAGATCCCGCTACAGGCGAGATGGTGTTCATGAAGAGGGGAATTGATGGAACCTTTGTTCCTATTTCTGGAGCTAGGTCCACTCCTGTACTTGCTGCAAGTGGGCTGGCGGCACCCACCAGTGCTATCAAGTAAGTACATACTAAAATACATATCCGTACTTAGCATTCTTACCATTTCATTGAAATGGATGATATTAAACCCTTTTATTTTTTCAGAATAAACATTGATGCCAAGCCTCAAGTATCGATTTTGCCAATTCCCAAGCAACAGCCAACTTGTATAACTTCTGTGGCTTCTACCATACAGTGCGCCATTCAAGAGACTGCCTTCGCCACATCCGTTGTTAAGACTCCCATCTCCAATATCCATCCGCCGAGGATACAGACTGCACCAGCACCAACACCTTATCCTCTACCACCTAGTGTCGTTACGCAAACCAACCGACCGGAAACCAAGATGAATATTCCTACTTCTAGCATCATGTCGCCGATAGTCACCAACACACAGAATGCGATGCCAGTTCAATCCATGCCGAATGTCGTGACGGCAAATCAAATAGGATATTTGGGGAAATCCCCAAATATTCACGTTCCTGTGAGTCATATTGTCAATTCTGTTCCGTTGGCGATGTCAAAACCTCCAATGGTGTCGGGGAAGGCTAATGTGATTCAGACGGGGGTGATGCAACAGCAGCAGCAGGTGATGATGCTGAAGACAGGACTGGGCGGAGTGAAGGTTGCCCAGGGCCCCCTGTCTCCTAGACAGCAGAGTCTGGCTTCTAAGGGGTTGCCTCAGGGACAGATGAAGCCCATGCCGATGCAGCCGCAACTGGGGCATCCACCTCACAAGCAGCTGCAACTCCGACCGGGCCGACCAGGCCCTCTGGGGCCCAGCCTCCCAAGAGGGGCTCAGGGACAACATGCAAGCCCTCCTCTGCACAAGCACCACATCGCTCCTCAGCCTGTCATCGCAGGTTGGTTATAATACATACCTAATTTAAATATGTACATACTTCATTTAGCAAGCATTTTAGGTTCATTGCACAATAATATTTATTTTATCGTGTCTTAACTTATTATTATATATGTGTACTTAATGTATGTATTTGTATTTTGTTACAGGAGCCAACAGTTCTAGAGTGGGTCTTACAGCGGTACCCTCCATCAGCCCCCAGGGACAGATAGCATTGGTAATTTAAACTTTTTGTATTCCTACTAACTGCAAATTTACGAATCAGTGTTTGCTACATGCAACATTTTATACCATGAAGATCAGTCAATAATGTCGTTGCTGCCAATCTTATCACTTAAAATATCTCCAATGCGTTAGATTGCTGCCAGTTTTTTGTATCTCCTGGAAAGTGTGATGGAGATGAATGGAGATGCACTGACAATATGATCTTTGGTTTGCTGTGAAAAACCACCAATTATGAAACCATTTTCTGTTAAAAACCAAAGTCGAAATAGGTAAAGGACCTACCAATGTTAACATTGACTGTTTTAACACATTATGAACATCAACATTGTTGTGGTTTTGTATTTCTTTAAAGTGGGTTACGTTAGGGGTGGACTCAACTCAGTACTGGCAAATATTACCATTCAATAGTATTAATATTTTTAAAGCAATGTATGTAAATTGATCGAGTCCTAAAGAAAGGTTCTTAGAATCTATAAAGTAGTTGATAGTGATTATTTGCAATAGGCCGAGGAGAAACTTTGTTGAAATATACAACTGTATACAATGTGCCCGTGATATTCACCAATACCGACTGTAGCATCTCTGTTTGTGCACATTGACTGGATGTGTTCTCATGATGTTTAATATTTTGGACGCAGCAGTCAGGAGATTTGATCGGGGTTCCTCGTTCGCCCCCACCTGCACACCAACAGACATCGCCCGTCACTCCGGTATACTAACCCTATCATAATATTATGTTATAATACTAACAACGCATCATATGTCAGGCGGCTTTTGTTGGCTTCCTCCTTCTTTACCATTGCCACTGTTTGTCTGGGTGTTTTGATGTTGTTCGTTAAGTTTACAAACATGCGGTAAGCAGCATTCAGCACTCATTCAGCACTCATTCAGCATCACAGCAGCTAGAATGGCAGTCCCCATAGATGAAATGATGAACAATCAATGTGAATATGTTTTTTTGCTGCTGCAGGGACTGAACCCACAACTCAATGTCAAATTTTGTACCATTACGCTACATGATTATTATTGTAGCATATTACCAAATATTGGTGACGGACAGTACTTCTATTTTATTTATTTATTTATATGTATTAGCTTACTGTTTTTTCTTGTTGCTTGATCTGACCCGAAGATAATAATACATGGATTCAAAGAAGATCTTAGAAATTTATATAAAAGATATACAATACCAGTGGGCGTGCAGTTCATAAACGCTGAAAAGCTGTGTCTACCCCAAGAAAAACGAACCATAAAAATAATTTAAATAATTGTTTGTCAAAATGAAATTTTTCCCTGAATTTTAGTAAGGAACTTGTATGCGCATTTCGACAGTTCCAACGTAAGTTGTCGAATCTGCAATATTTCGATTTTCGTTTTATTGTCTTAAACTATCTAATTTAGTTTATATTTTCAGATGATGACAAAAAAGTAGAGTTTTCCCCTAAATTCTCCTTTTTTAAATGAAAATGTTCAAAACTGCATGATGCAATATTTGTACAGCGCCCTTGAGGTGATTTTTCACAAAAACAGAGCTATACAAATCATCTAATTATTATTATGCATCCGGCCTAGAAAGTCGAACTTAACTTTTTTCTCATTCATCTCGCAAAATGCAGATTTGACAACTAACGTTGGGACCGTCGATTGATTGAGTTACACAATTCATACCTGAACTTGAAAAACCACACATCCTAACTTTAAACATAGAGCAATGCACGCTACTGTAGAATAGTATCCCGATTGTCCAAACTAAAAGGGATTGTGTTAGGATCGAATAACCGAGAATAACAGATAATCTGTAATTTAAAGAAATGAGTTATTAAGTGCTGTACAGTAAAAGTAAAAAATACTTATTATCTAGTATGAATTAAAATATATGTTTATATACACAAAGTACTGCGATGTTAAATTTTTGTGAATTTCAGGTTAAGCCTTTCAAATTCGACATACCTACATATTTAACAAAGTTTTGGTGATTTCTCTCGTGATTGGGACTGCAAATAAATATGTTTTAAAATGTTGACGGTAAAAAGGTCGGATAGATCTTATTGCCCGGGCAAGCTTAGACCTCTGGGCTTTCATCAAACCTTAGCCTTTACTGAGCCACTGTTTTGTATTTTGTTTGACAGGGCGAAGGGGTATACCCGCACTTTGCGCACCAGCATTACCAGCATTACTTCAGGCCCCACCAAGACGCCCGAGCCACTCCATCGCCGTACGTTGCAAGGTAAACGTCACTATTATTATAACATTTGTTGAACATACAATCAGTATTTATCTAGTAGGGTTATCCTTAACCACTAATATTTATTAATCACTAAAAATCATACTTTGTTCTTTATTGATGTGTTGAAATGGTATATGTTGGGCTATTTTTTCTGCTTCAAAACACTTTCCTAACCTTTTTGTTGTTGTTGTCCAGGTCTCCGCTGGGAGCCGAGGGTTCTGAAGCTCCGAGTCCACCGCTGGAGCTTCGCAGGCCCCCGTGCGCCCGGGTTCCACATCCCGCTCACTCACCGTCACTGAGCGATAGGAGCACCGGTATGTATTTTATCTTAGTCTCTTCTAATGTCGTTGATTATATAATATGTATAGTAGACTCTTGGTAATCCGCCGTTTCATTATCCGAGAACTAGTATAATCCGCCATTATTTTCATATGTTAAATTCAGTAGTCCGCCGTGTGCGACGAGTATATTTCAGCTCCAAGCTTTGTAAATTTCGATTTACATGGAAATATTATGTTGTATATTTATGAATTTACTTAGAATATCTGATTTTGAAGGCCAGGCCGCAACGGTAATAATCGGCTGCGTAATTTGGATTTATTCTGAAATATTACTTTTTTTGGTTGGTTTTCGAGGCCTAGTGGATTTTGAATTAACGGGGTTCTACTGTATGTGATTTTGAGAATAAATAAAACTGTAAGCTGCAAGTTCAAATTTCACAATAAAGACTGTTTTTACGAAAGACCTGTTTTGATTATAATCTGCCACTTGCACTAATTGGACACTTGCCTGGTTTTTGGGGTGGCGGATTGCTTAAAATGTACTGAACTTAGAATTTCGCCTTGTTTTTAACCCCTTTACTACCAACACTTCCTGTGTTATGTTTTTATTTTCTGCAACAAAATATGTACATATTAAGCTGCGTCTCCTGCGACTGTTTTTTGAAAACATTTACACAAAAAAACAAAACAAAGGGGCGTTACCATACACATTTCTGTGTGCGTATAGAATGTTTTTGTCTTCCGAAAGCAATGGAAAACATTCCTCTCGCGGGTGAAGAGGGGAAGGGGGAAGGGGGTGTATTTCATATTTTTACGAGCACCGCGGGGTTCGTTTCACTGTCAGTGTCATCCGCTCGGCACAAATCGTACGGTATAATTGATAAAACGATACTTAGTGCAGTGGGTTATAATTCTATTAATAACGCAAAAAGGTTAGGAACTGAAAAACAATTTAGGTATTTACAACAAGTCATTTATTTTGATAATCTTGGGGTTAGTCTTAAACTAAAGTTAATCTTAATTAGACACAAAATTTCAATAAAACTAGGTAATCTGTGTTTTCTCCCTGATCCAATGTCTACAATCGCTAAAACCGAAAGCATGTCCTCCTCGTCAGAACTCATTTCGACGTCTACACATAAAATATTTTGTTTTGAACTAAAACAAAACATTTTAGCAGGAGACGGGATGTGTATGAAAACAAATGTTTTTGTGTATGGTTTTTTGTGTAATGTTTCGGAAAAAAGTTCGCAGGAGACGCGGCTTCACTCTTTTTGTTTTTATCACTATTTTTCATCCCCTTCACTGATAAATAGTGGAATTGCTTTTCAGCTAATAAAAAGTAACCGAAAAAAGTCACAAAGGAACTTCGTTGTATGAATGGCTAACTCACGACCTCTTGGCCCACATTCCTGGTTTATTAACGCTTTGCAACAGAGTTCAAAACATGCCAAATATCAATTGAAAAATGTGTTTGCTCTCCAGACTCGCCCCAAGTGGTTCCACTGTACTCGGGTCTGGGTCGCTATGCCGACGAGACAGGGGCGCGCTACTACGAGTCCCCCGCCCCTCCGCCGGCGCACTCTGCCCACAGGGCCCCCCTTCTGCCCCTGCACCACCACCGCATGCTCATGGACACCAAAGGAGCAGCGCCTCATACACTCACGCCATCTGTAAGTACCATTACTATGTTGTACTACAAATCTATGTTGTGTCTAATATTTGAATAGAATGAATATCGTCACATAGATACTTTTTCCAAGTTTTCACTTTTTATATGCATTTTTTTTACATTAACTCCTCACAGGAGGCCCTGAGGAAAATAATTTCCCACTGGGCCTATGTCATCTTTGAGGATGCTGCGTTTAGGGTTTTTTTGAGGAGAGTAAGGAGTGAACATGGGTCTTGACCAGATCCATGTTGTCAGGGTTATTATTTGAATTAAATAAAAAAAAAAACAAAATTATAGTCATATTGTCAAACTAAACTACTGTATTAAGCAAAATTTATCATAGGTAATAATATAGACTGCGAACCTTGCATTGAGTGCTGAACAAAATTAAAACATAATATTCATTCAACTAAAATATTAAAAAACTTCCTAACATTCCTGTAATTATAGTTACAGGTGGTGGGGATAGATGGAGGCAGTGCAGGCGAGGAGAGAGGTCCCAGCCGCGGCAGCGCTCCCGCCCAGGGAGGGGCCATCGTGGGGCGCACGCCCCCGGGGCCACCGCATGCCGCACACGCTCCTCGGGAGGCTGACTCTCTTATGATGCTGCTCAGGGTAAGGATAACTACTAATTTATTTTTAATTTTGTTTTTATTGCATAAAAACAGTATGGGAATTAGATTAGATAACTTAGAAGCACTAGAAATTTAAAATAAATTCAAAATTAGCAGATAACCTACTTAATAATCAAACAAATTTATCCTGTAGCTCGATTTAAGGCCACTCTCTGACGGTCCGGTAGGAAATCGACATAAATCTCATGCGTGATACTGACAGGGCACTAGCTTACGACTCGGGGGGTTTTTTTGTCTCATTCAAAGGAATAAATAGGATACCAGAGCATTGTCTTCACTTGATTCCTACAACATTTTTCTATCTTGAGTTTGACAGATCCGATAACATTTGGAGGTAAAGATAACAGAAATCTGCAATACCGACAATTTACGGCTACAAATCACTGCAGACCCGTCAGAGAGTCGATATATCGCGAAACATTTCCTGCATTTTTGCAGCACCCGGTTTATGTCGATTCCCTACCGGACCGTCAGAGAATGGTCTAAACATGTTTCCTGTGAATCTTCCCCAGTTTATCAATTATTAACTTGCACCTTATATGTCATTATGTTGGTGTGTTGCCTCAGTCAACTGTTTAATTATTATTATGTAATCAAGTAGTCTATTTTCAATTAATAACCGCTATTTCTTGTATAAATGTTGAAGGATTATTTCTTTTAATGACTTCATTATGTTCCCATTACACTGTTGTATTTACTATCTATTATTTTTAATATATGTTAATGTTGTCTTCCTCTTACACATAATACTTTTCTAATGTCGTCTCCCTCTAATATTTTGTTTTCTTTTTTCTCTCTTTTGTATTCTCTCTATTTCACTCTATTGTATTCTTTAACTAGAACTCTGTATTATTCTTTAGTTATTATATTTGCCCTGGCGAAGCTTGAGCTAAGGGAAACCGGTTGGTGAAAAATAATATATATTTGTGGTTTATTTATAACAAAGTGTTGTATATAAAAAAAATTATTAAAAATATTATGTCCAAACTGGCTTATTACCAACCTAGCTCTCACCATACGACCTTTGTCTAATAAGCTTGCAATTCTTTCGATCTTAATTTATACTATGATTGCATAAAACGTTATCCACGTATCTCATTCACTACTATAATTACGTACTAATCATTGTATGTGTGTTGTATTGTTTGTTTAGCGCTACCCGGTGATGTGGCAGGGCCTGCTGGCGCTGAAGAACGACGCGGCGGCCGTGCAGATGCACTTTGTGCACGGCAATCCGGCCGTGGCAAGCCACACACTGCCCAGCAACGGGGACGGCTCCACGCCCCCTCTGAGAATCGCGCAGCGCATGCGCCTTGAGCCCGTGCAGCTGGAGGCTGTGGCCAGGAAGATGCAGGTAATTTACCTTCATGGGACAACATACAGCGTATTAACCCTTTAGCTTTCATATCTGGAAAAAATAACAAATTATTATATTGTCGCTGGGCAATGTATACCTGCAATCATTGATCATTGATCATGTGTTCATGTTATCAGACTGCATCTGCTACTAACTCCGCCCCCTGGAGTTGTTTTATTTTTTAATCTAACTCTTTATGTTTGTTGCCAGTTGGAGAATGAGCACTGCATGCTGCTGGCGCTGCCTTGTGGACGTGACCACCTGGACGTGCTGCAGCAGTCTACGCACCTAACCGGCGGCTTCATCACCTACCTGCGCCGCAAGCAGGCGGCTGGCATTGTCAATGTGGCGCCGCCTGGCCACCACCAGGCTAGTACACATATACACTCACTCAGATACTTGTATAAGATTTTCATATTTTCACCTTTAGCTTTGTTTATCAACATAGTTTATTGGTACTAGTTATTGACGACGAGACTAATTGGATTATTTTGCCTTTCAGCCACTATACACAGTCCACATCTTCCCATCTTGCGACTTTGCCAATGAAAATCTGGAGAGGATAGCACCAGACCTTCTACACAGAGTGGCAGACATCGCACATCTGCTCATTGTTATAGCCACCGTCTAGGAGGTTGTCTCGCGTCTCCAATACCACCATGACCCACCCACACCACTGGACCTTCTACACAGAGTGGCGGATATCGCACATCTGCTCATTGTTATAGCCACCGTCTAGGAGGTTGTCTCGCGTCTCCCGTACCACCATGGCCCACCCACACCACCAAACCTTCTACACAGAGTGGCAGACATCGCACATCTGCTCATTGTTATAGCCACCGTCTAGGAGGTTGTCTCGCGTCTCCCGTACCACGATGGCCCACCCACACCACCAAACCTTCTACACAGAGTGGCGGATATCGCACATCTGCTCATTGTTATAGCAACCCTCTAGGATGTTGTTTCGCATCTCCCGTATCACCACGGCCCACCTACACCACCAAACCTTCTACACAGAGTGGCGGATATCGCACATCTGCTCATTGTTATAGCAACCCTCTAGGATGTTGTTTCGCATCTCCCGTATCACCACGGCCCACCTACACCACCAAACCTTCTACACAGAGTGGCGGATATCGCACATCTGCTCATTGTTATAGCAACCCTCTAGGATGTTGTTTCGCATCTCCCGTATCACCACGGCCCACCTACACCACCAAACCTTCTCACAGAGTGGTTGATATTGCACATCTGCTCTGAGGTTGTCTCGCATCTCTCGTACCACCGCAGCCCACTCACACTACCAAACCTACACAAAGTGGCAGATATCGCATATCTGCTCATTGTTATAGCGACCGTCTTGGAGGTTGTCTCGCGTCTCCCGTACCACCATGGCCCACCACACCACCAAACCTTCTACACAGAGTGGCGGATATCGCATATCTGCTCATTGTTATAGTGACCGTCTAGGAGGTTGTCTCACGTCTCCCGTACCACCATGGCCCACCCACACCGCTGGACCTTCTACACAAAGTGGCGGATATCGCACATCTGCTCATTGTTAAAGCGACCGTCTAGGAGGTTGTCTAGCGTCTCCCGTACCACCATGGCCCACCCACACCACCAAACCTTCTACACAGAGTGGCGGACATCGCATATCTGCTCATTGTTTTAGCGACCCTCTAGGAGGTTGTCTCGCGTTTCCCGCACCACCGCGACCCAACCACACCATCGGACCACCGAGAACAGCCACGGCCGCCTCCGGCCGGTCGCTCGCCTTCTTTGTCAAGTGTTGTGAATTTAGATTTAAGAAGAGCGACATTTACAATCAGAAATATATTTCATTCGCATCTTTACTAGATAATGTACTGCCGTGATAGTTAAAAATTTTTATGTCACATAGAAAGAATCTATTTATTTTCTAGTTTTCTACTGCAGCTAACTCGATTAGAAAGTGTTTTATGAGATAATGCGGCAGGCTTATCTTACCACCTCCACCGCCACTATTCGTCACCCGTATCCGTACGACCACGGGCCCGCTGAACACCTCCACTGAGCCCGCGCTCTCCCGTTGGACGCATTGAAGCTTATGTACATGATAGTGAATCTTAATTAATGAATAAAATTATAATACTAAGCTATGGGTATTTGATTTGACGAAATGCCGCTGTGCCCATCATGGATGGCACCCACCATTGCTGGCACCGGATAATGATTTTAAGATTCCAAAGGCTTCCAAACTAACTTGTTTGTAATAGATAATTTATATCCATGTGATCATTATTTGGGAAGCTGTTATTATGTACGGATGGGATGGAAGACCATCTGGTAAAAGTGAGCAATAATTAATGGACGTCACTAGTTTAGTCAAATAATGTCCCAAACACAGATCTCCTCACCCTAGGTTTATTATCATCCACACATTGTTAAACATTATTTATATTCATGGCTTGGTACATTTTGTCATTCACTTTGTTATAAAATCATTTTACATTTCAAATGAGGAACCTAATTCAAACCGAAACTAATAGAAAACACCACAAAATTCTAAATATAGTATAATAAACCTATTTGCCACTTAGGGATACATAGATTTTAGCAGTAAGCGTTGTGAAAATTATTTGCATTTGATAGAAGTTTTATAAATTCTATCGTATCGCTAGTAGAACCTAAAAGTTTTCACAAGTTCCGAGGGAGCTATGTATGTTGAGTATTGCTCCATGAATATCTAGAGATATCTCTTTATATGGAATATCTGTGACAATCATTGACTTAATTATAAAAATTAACAACTTTTAAGGCAAAGCGCCATGTAAATTACTTTCCTCTGTAATTAAAAATGTAATTAAGAGGTTTTGACAGTTTCTAATATGACATGATTGAAGTCTTGCATTATTAAACCATGATTTTTCTGACGCATCTCCGTTTCAGGACATTGACTCGTAAACAACTTGATGAAAATTAATACAATTTTTAAATGAATTGTTATCCATTTGGATCAATGTAAAATTGTCATAAAATAAGTCATAACAACTAAATGCTCAGTTTCCACAAAAATCTTGTTATGTTCAGAGTTATACCCCGGATTGAGAACGCTTCAATATGATTTAATTCCCGCTTTTCTAAAACCCTCAAAGAAAACATTATCTCCTGGCATGGAGTTTACTGATCTCAAATTCACCAAGTTATTGTGGAAAGTCATTCGTGAACTAAATGATTTGATATATTTTTTACTACACATTTAAATGTTATTGCAGAATAAGAAGCCGAAATTGAATTTAAACACTGAAAAGATCACGCGAAACATTTTTTTAATCATAATCATTTATATTTTTTCTTCATTTCAAAGTGCAGGGTCATTAACTACTTAAATTTACGAAAAAAAAAAAAATTAAGAAAAAAATTCTTGTTAAGTTAATTTATGAAAATAAACTGTGATTCAGATTATAAAATAGATACTTTTAGAAAGCATTAATTATATACTAGAATAATACTTGTTAAGGAAAGTTTAAATAATTGTTTATTAATATATTGATTGATTATATTATTATGCGAGAAGGAAATTACATTTACAGTTGCGTAGTTGGATAATGCTAGGAACCGAGGGATGGGGAAGGGGAGACTGTCCAGGAGTAGGAGCTCCAGCCCCGGCCCTCGGTGGCTCCCGGCACGGCTTCTCCACTCAGTGCTCTACATGACGGGGGAAGCCAGTGCTTGGACGTGTAGGCTAACTGGAGATCTCATGTAATGTTTAAAATACAACGTAATTTTAGATATCTGTCTGTACGGGGTGTGAAGTATGAGTATTGTTTTACAATTGCTTTGTGTAAATATAAAGTTTTTCATATGTCTCTTCCGCTGGTCAAAACTGCGGTACAGCGATACAGCGATACCTCGTTTAAGGAAGTTTATAGGTTCCACAACAATAAGTGATTCAACACGTTTTTATTAATGTTATTTGTTTTTTATATAAAATATCAATTCTGTTCAAACAATCTCCTGATTTTCATAATCGTCCTATCTTATCCTTTCTCGTAAATTCACATTTTTCTCGACAGCTGCTTTCTTGTGTCATGGTGGGTCAAAGCTTTGTTAACCGAGGTGTTATTGTATCATAAATGATTTGAAACAATCTTACTTTAAAAAACTGGGAGACTCAAAGCCTCATTAGAGTTCAAATAGTCCTAAATTTTCATGTTTTCTGAGAAATAAACAGTAACGGAAGCGACTTATGAAATACGTTTGTATAATTAATTTTCTTTACGGTCATAATCAGAAATGAATTTTATAAAACAAACTGCTTTCATATACGCCAGTTCCAAGATGAATTGGAATCGACGTATGATAAACGCCGTTTGGTTTAGTTTTTTTTTATCCACCTCATTTAAATATTAAAATTTTAAAGTTCACTGATCTTTCCCAAACTAAAAATATTTTACAGCCTTTAGCTGTTTCTATAAGGAGAATGTTAATTTGATCGTTTTATTTATATGGAAGTCGGGGATACACGCAATTCTTACAATTTTAGTTTGGAGGTGATGAAAGTTTTGTTTTTATTTTCTCTAGAAATTACTTAAGTTCCAATTGACTAATTAAAATGTTTAAATTAAACAAAAATCTTGTAAAATTAACATTGTAAAATTGTAACTTATTATTTATTGATTTTGACTCTGGTCTCTGTAAACGGTGGCCGAGTTTTCCAATATTACTTGCATCGGCTTTGTATTCGAATTAATACAGATTCTTCTGAAAAATTTCTTCGAAAATTGGTTGTCTCAACAAATTAAACCGTTAAAGCATTCATAGGTAAACAGATGAACTAGAAACGGTTAGCAAAAGAATAAGAATAACATCTTATTTAAAATATATTTAAACGGGTCAAGTTTTTGGGTTTTTCACTTGTAGGATTTACATGCCCACTGACGTGTGTGTAATGCAGTTCAATCACCTTTCCAGCCAAATTTTGCATCAGTTGAATTTTTATAGTGGTAATAAATATTGTGTAAAATTTTCATTACAATTTATACTCTAAATGAATTAATAATTGTCTAAATCACTAAAATCAACCGGAATTATAATTTTTTTTTAGTGTAGTTAAATGTTGATAGGGTCTTAGAAGCTCCGCTGTCTTTGTTGTAGGGAGTTTTTGTCTCACTTATAAAATTCTGTAAAATCTTAAAATTTCCTTGTAAAGTGTCCTTTTCAATATTATTGACAATGATGCATTACAAATTTTTGGATAATATCAAATGTTGTAACAGACAGTTTTGGTAGCGTTAGAGATCTTATTGACAGAGTTTTATTTGTTTGTTGGTTTGTTTGTTTGTTTGGTTGAAAAGAAGTTAATATAATTTGGATGAACGTAGTAGATGTAACGATGCTGTATGTATAATGTCTGTTAGGTTTTGTGTAACATATGGGGGCGGGCGTAACACACACGTGTGAAAAGTACAAATTATTATATAATCATATTAATACAATTTAAGGAAAAAGTTAATAACGATACTTCACTTCGTCCATTTAAGGAAACATTAACTACACTCACACAAAGAAATAGTCTTTTTGAACAGTGTAATATAAGATAAAAAATATTGTAAAAAGCTATTTAATGTATATTTGGATTATATATTGAACATATATAAATGTAAGAAATCTTTGCAAATGATAATTTTTTTAGTTAAATTTAATTTCATAGCTTTTTGTCATAATTTGCACTAGTGATGCAAAGGTAGTTATCTACTTTACTCTTTGAGGTCCGAAGGAAGAACCGTCATCTCACACGGTACCGTGTACACTGTACAGTTAGTCTTTAGTGCTGAGCTGGTCGCTAGGCCGGTGACGGGAACTTTTATATTCTTTATTTTGTCACTCTTACGTTAAGTTCGCGCTCGGTGGATGCTTGCTGCTCGGCGCTTGCGAGCGGGGGAATGGGTGTGCAAGAGTCCATCGAGTCATGGTGTGGAGTGCGAGCGCTTCTGCGAGGGGATCCATCGCTTACTCGATGGGCGCAGAGGTGCTCGCGCTCGACGAGATGACTTTTTATTAACGTTAGGCTTATAATGACTGCTGGAATGAGAGTAATCATTATAACTGATAATTGTGATCATGATTTATCTTTTAAGTGTATCTTCTGTATATTTTGTACATATTGCAAATACTATTGTATGTTTACCTGTGTGTAATGTACCTCTACCTACCATTACTATTAAAACATTATTACCTAAAAATTTACATATCGGATTTTATTTATTACCTTTTCCACTACTACTTCTGCATTAATATGAAATGAAAAAATACAAAAATATTTTGTCCATCCTCAACATTTCAAAGTGATGACGAATTTTGCAATATTTCCTAAACATCTGATTGAAAACATGAAAAAACACTGTGATGCTGAATTCTACAATATATAAATAACACCTGAATGATGTTCGAAAATACACTGTGACAATGGAATATCTAAATATCACCCCGATGATGGTAGAAAATTCACGATGACACTGGATTCTGCAATATTTAAATAACGCTTCAATGTTGGTGGAAAATACACTGTGACGCTGGATTTTGCAATATTTAAAAAAACACCTGATTAAAAACATGAAAAAACACTGATGCTGAATTCTACAATATATAAATAAGACCTGAATGATGTTGGAAAATACGCTGTTACACTGGATTCTGCAATATCTAAATACATACATAAACCCGTATGATGGTGGAAAATACACTGTTACACTGGATTCTGCAATATTTGAATAACGCTTCAATGTTGGTGGAAAATACACTGTGACACTGGATTTTGCAATATTTAAAAAAACGCCTGATTGAAAACATGTAAAAACACTGATGCTGAATTCTACAATATATAAATAAGACCTGAATGATGTTGGAAAATACGCTGTTACACTGGATTCTGCAATATCTAAATACATACATAAACCTGAATGATGGTGGAAAATACACTGTTACACTGGATTCTGCAATATTTAAATAACGCTTCAATGTTGGTGGAAAATACACTGTGACGCTGGATTTTGCAATATTTAAAAAAACACCTGATTGAAAACATGTAAAAACACTGATGCTGAATTCTACAATATATAAATAAGACCTGAATGATGTTGGAAAATACGCTGTTACACTGGATTCCGCAATATCTAAATACATACATAAAACCGAATGATGGTGGAAAATACACTGTTTCACTGGATTCTGCAATATTTAAATAACGCTTCAATGTTGGTGGAAAATACGCTGTTACACTGGATTCTGCAATATCTAAATACATACATAAACCCGAATGATGGTGGAAAATACACTGTTACACTGGATTCTGCAATATTTAAATAACGCTTCAATGTTGGTGGAAAATACACTGTTACACTGGATTCTGCAATATTTAAATAACGCTTCAATGTTGGTGGAAAATACACTGTTACACTGGATTCTGCAATATTTAAATAACGCTTCAATGTTGGTGGAAAAAACACTGATGCTGAATTCTACAATATATAAATAACACCTGAATGATGTTGGAAAATACACTGTGACACTGGAATATCTAAATATCACCCCCGATGATAGTAGAAAATTCACGATGACACTGGATTCTGTAATATATAAATATCACCCGAATAACGGTGGAAAATACACTGCGATGCTGGATTTTGTAATATCTCTGTAACATCGGATATTGGCGGAAAATACACAATGATGCTGATTTTTACAATATTTCAATGACACCTAAATGCAATGATAATTGTTAAATAATATACCACACGTTAATCATACAAGCCATATATGTACGCGGAATATGGACCTATCCCACGATTCTTGAGTTTATACACTGACTTTCCACTCATAGTATGCCATGAAAAATCGTGTTTCAGTTTGCCTGTTTTGAGGCATGAAAATCACTGAACTTCCAATTTTATCTGCAACAGGAAAATACCTGCACTGATTATACAGCAAATACCTATTGATTAAAGATACACTGAATATAGATATATATGTATGTATATGAGTAAATAAAAAAACGATTCCATGAAAAAAGAAACATTGTATTTTTACTGCACTAACTAATACCCACACACTGACCTTGCATATGTGGAAGTTTTTGCTATATATACAATACACATAACTTTATATATGTGTATTCAAATACAAATATATATATATATATATAAATTATAACCTTTCTTCCTATGTTTATATAAATGTATGTATCAAAAAATTTATCAATAAATAAAAAAAATTCAATTTAAAAATAAAACTACATACTTGATGTTTTGTTATGAAAGAGCGCAAATAATAATTTGACGAAGTTGCTACAATATCTCATAGCAGAGCAATCAGCACTCGGCAGGATGTGGCAGCAGGAGTCGGCACTGGCGGATGTTTGGTGGTCGCCAGTCCGCATCCTTTGGTCATTCCACTTTTCTGGATATTGATAGGAGTGGATTAATTAAATATTGTGGCAACTTGTCAGTTAGTGGACTAATCCTGCTTGGTCGCGCGTCGCATTTGTTTCATTTTCCGGGAAAATTCGTGTGCTTTTGTGTGAGTTATCGTGCTAGTGAATTAAAAAGTATTAGCCGGTGTTTTTTAATCTCACTTTTAAGTACCTAGTGCTGTTTAAATACTTTACTGTGCGAGTTCTGCTAAATTATATGCTTTCACCAAAAACATCATTTCTATTTGATAAGTATTAGGTAAAAAATCGTATCCACTTATTATACCCTCAGAAGTTCAAATTAACATTGATTTTCCGGGCAGAGGGCATTAAATATTGGGTACCTACGCGTTCTTATAAAATTGTTTTTTTTTTTAATAAGGGAAACTAATTGATATATATATTCTCCTGCATTGTTTCAATTTTTTGCGATTAATTCTTCATTAAGTCGACTTTTGAAACTCGCCAGTTTTTGTTCCATGTCCGAAGAAACCGGTGGTTTTGAGGTGAAGAAGACGCTGGCCCATTTTGAAGAGCAGAACCAATAACGGGAGATTTATTGAGGATTGTTAGATAGAGATCGAAAAAGGTGAAAATTTGATGGAGCAGATCAGGAGAATAAGGTGGAATAACTCCAATTCCTCGGTTAAATTCCAACAAAGAATACTCATATGTCTGAAATGTTAGTTTTTTAACTGATACGCCATTTTGGTATTTTTTTTCCAGTTGGGACTCAGTGGAAAAACACATCATTTAAAAAAAGGAAAATAGTTTCAGGTTCATAAAAAAAATTAAATATATATATATATATATTTCCATACGCGGAGGTTATAAAAAATGCACATATTTTTTTACTTTCTTTATATAAAAACGCGTAAATATTGAAGGAGAATTGACGCCATTTTTAATGTCAGTATTAAATGACATTTGTCAAAAGTGTTTAAAATGGATATTTAAAATATAGGTTGTTAGGTTGGGTTTTTTTAAGTAAGAAAAAAAGTATTTTTCTTTTTTAAAAATTATAAGTTTTTCAACTGAGTCCCAACTGTAAAACATTACCGCCAATTTTTTAAACCAACCACTTACTATCGAGACATTTTTGTTTAAATTTGAAAAACTCAAGACATATTATTATAACTAAACCGTTACCGAAAACGTTAAACGAAATACGATAAATTGACGGGTAAACTGATAGCCAACCAAAAGTCAATACCGAAATAATCATGTTAATATATTATAAATGTCATTGCGGAAATACGATAAATTCACGGGTAAACTGATAGCCAACCAATAGTCAATACCGAAATAATCATGTTAATATATTATAAATGTCATTGCGGAAATACGATAAATTCACGGGTAAACTGATAGCCAACCAATAGTCAATACCGAAATAATCATGTTAATATATTAAAATGTCATTGCGGAAATACGATAAATTCTTGGGCAAACTGATAGCCAACCAATAGTCAATACCGAAATAATTATGTTAATATATTATAAATGTCATTGCGGAAATACGATAAATTGACGGGTAAACTGATAGCCAACCAAAAGTCAATACCGAAATAATCATGTTAATATATTATAAATGTCATTGCGGAAATACGATAAATTCACGGGTAAACTGATAGCCAACCAATAGTCAATACCGAAATAATCATGTTAATATATTATAAATGTCATTGCGGAAATACGATAAATTCACGGGTAAACTGATAGCCAACCAATAGTCAATACCGAAATAATTATGTTAATATATTATAAATGGCATTGCGGAAATACGATAAATTGACGGGTAAACTGATATCCAACCAAAAGTCAATACCGAAATAATCATGTTAATATATTATAAATGTCATTGCGGAAATACGATAAATTCACGGGTAAACTGATAGCCAACCAATAGTCAATACCGAAATAATCATGTTAATATGATTATAAATGTCATTGCGGAAATACGATAAATTCACGGGTAAACTGATAGCCAACCAATAGTCAATACCGAAATAATCATGTTAATATATTATAAATGTCATTGCGGAAATACGATAAATTCTTGGGCAAACTGATAGCCAACCAATAGTCAATACCGAAATAATTATGTTAATATATTATAAATGTCATTGCGGAAATACGATAAATTGACGGGTAAACTGATAGCCAACCAAAAGTCAATACCGAAATAATCATGTTAATATATTATAAATGTCATTGCGGAAATACGATAAATTCACGGGTAAACTGATAGCCAACCAATAGTCAATACCGAAATAATCATGTTAATATATTATAAATGTCATTGCGGAAATACGATAAATTCACGGGTAAACTGATAGCCAACCAATAGTCAATACCGAAATAATTATGTTAATATATTATAAATGTCATTGCGGAAATACGATAAATTCACGGGTAAACTGATAGCCAACCAATAGTCAATACCGAAATAATTATGTTAATATATTATAAATGGCATTGCGGAAATACGATAAATTGACGGGTAAACTGATAGCCAACCAATAGTCAATACCGAAATAAACATGTTAATATATTATAAATGTCATTGCGGAAATACGATAACTTGACGGGTAAACTGGCCAATTCCATGCCTCAGTGCCATACATCAGGGTTGGTATCAGCACTCCATTGTGGACTGCTCCAAGTATTCGTCATTCACAATTATATTGCACTCTGTTTTCGTACTCTCTCTTTCAAACACCATGACATTAGACTTACTTACAAAACTTGAAAATAATATTACTTTGAAACTGTGAAAACGAACTTTAAAAAATATATACGAGTATGCATATAATATGTATTTAAGCTATAGGATGTCTATATTGATGTACCGGAGTTCCTTATTAGAGTGATCGCACGATTATGAGGTACTCACTCACGCTATTACGAAGTATATGAAAGCCCCGTCTCTTACCTATGTGTAAGTGTGTGAGAGTTTATAATTTTATAATTTGAATTTGGTTAGTTTGTTGGTATAATTTAGGGCATTAGACCTGAGGATCTTATAAGCGTATGTTGACTTTACAAAGTACTGTCGAAGTGTAACAGCATTAATTAGGTTGAGAAGAATACCTAAAGCTAGAATATCCTAGAATGTTTTTCTGGTAAAAAACTAATGAATAGCGAATATAAACAGGAATAAAAATAGCATTTCGGACATCGGTATACAACTACTACAACTGCTGTCAATACTTGCAGATGAATGTTTAACTAAAGTACCTAACTTTTGCGGAAAATCACACTTTTAAGATATTAGGTAAAAGGAAAAAAAGAAGAAACGAAGAGTAAGTTAAATTCATTGATGCGAAAACAGTATCAGCAATTATCCCCGTCGAAAATGGACCAGAATGTGCGCTCCTCCTCCCGCACCCGCTACCTCTTCCTGGGCAAGCCGCACAAGCTCCCGAGCGGGGTGGGCGGGGGCAGCAGCGGCGGCAGCTCGCCCACCTCCCCGCTGAGCCCCAAGGGCTCGCTCTCGCCCCCGCCCTCGTCCGCCGACAGCCCCAAGTCCCCCTCCAGCAAGCTGCTCCGCTTCCGCCTGCAGAGGATGTTCAGCGTGAAGGGCGCGGAGCGGAGCGCGGCTAGCCAGCCCAGCAGCCCTACCTCACCGCAGCGGCTGGTGGCCGGTAACCTCACGGGCAGCTTGGAGTCGCTGGGGCCCATCAAGAGACCCGCGTAAGTTTATTTGATTTCATCCGTTTTCATCTGGTTAATCTGATTTCACCTGATTTCACCTGCTTTCATCTGGTTTCATCTGGTTTCATCTGGTTTCATCTGGTTTCATCCGGTTTCATCCGGTTTCATCTGGTTTCATCTGGTTTTATCTGGCTTCATCTGGTTTCATCTGGTTTCATCTGGTTTCATCCGGTTTCATCTGGTTTTATCTGGTTTTATCTGATTTCATCTGGTTTTATCTGGTTTCATCTGGTTTCACCTGGTTTCATCTGATTTCATCTGGTTTCACCTGGTTTTATCTGATTTTATCTGGTATCATATTGTTTCAACTTGTTCCATCTTGCTTCATCTGGTTTTAATCTGGTTGGATTCATCTGGAAAAAAAACTTTTTTATGATACGGATTAGCCAATAGGCGTTCCATCACCAGTTACAAAGTAGAGAATTATCCGTCCACCATCGATCGTAGTTAAAAAGTACGCTGGTGTAAAGTAAACACGTATTTCACAAATTTATTCTGTTTCTCCTTCGAAAGGTAAAAAAAAAACCCAAACATTTTCATGTTATGAAAAGGGTCTCTCAGACCCAAATTCAGGAATAGCATACGTTATAGCAATGAAATATTATACCGTGAAAAGGCGGAAGGGGATACACACTTCGAGATTATCTCAGGAGGTTTTAATAACTTGTTTATTCACTTACTTTATGAAGGTGGGGGGGCTGGTGGAAATTACTTCAGAAGCTAGCGCCCTTGAGGTGATTTTTCACAAAAACGGCGTTATACAAATCGTCCAATTATTATTATTACACGATGCTTTTTTTCATCTAGTTTCTATATGGGCTGTCTTTCCTGGAATTTTCTATAGAATTGTCCAAAGTAGGTTTAACCCCAAGGTGTATGTAGATTAACGCATGATAACGCATGGTATTATAGAAATAAAATAGTACTTTTGTTACAGAGAAAAACTATTACCAGAAATTAAAATGGCATGTTTCCTTGTAATGTCTTATTTATACCTGTATTTACCGGGTGCCACGTGTGGTGTATAAGTGTGTGTCTATGCGTGAATGTGTTTGTAGGTGTGAGATGTGATGATCCACATATTATAGAAGTGCTGCCATATGTATGCGCGCATCGAGCAGTTTATATAATTGGCAAGATACCACTTTTAAATGTGGCCAGTGAATTCGAAAAAATATCAATGTTAGAGTTGTTTAGGTAATTATTTTTGAATGAATGAAGAGCACGGTCAATTGGTGAATTTGCAGCTGCATTTGTTTTGTAACTATACGTGTGGAATAGTGTTGTATGGCGGGTACATCTCAAAGGTACGTGGAAATTAATTAGGGACAGATGTTATAAAATAATCATGTAAATAAAAAAATAAAACAGTAATTTGAAAGTTGATTTATTTTCTTTTGGAAATATTGGTATCATTTCATCAATGAAACCCATTT
This sequence comes from Halesus radiatus, assembly GCA_022606495.2. Classification (NCBI taxonomy): domain Eukaryota; kingdom Metazoa; phylum Arthropoda; class Insecta; order Trichoptera; family Limnephilidae; genus Halesus; species Halesus radiatus. The sequence continues at coordinate 41,504 of JAHDVE020000792.1, forward strand.
TGACTTTAACTTCTAATATTCGGAAGAACATTTTAAATTGTTCATCCTAAAACGGTAAATTGTTCCTAGTTGGACAGTCAAAGCATTTTGTTTGTCAAAAATATTTTCTGTACTAAAAAAAAAAAAAAATTGCAAGTGGGAAGGAATGGGGAAGGGAAAGGAAAGCAAAGAAAGTGGGTGCAAATAAATTCCTATACTAATCGGAATAGATCTTTTGTTTAGTTATTTATTTAAAAAACTGGTATTTGGGAAACTACCCCGTTCGCACTTTCAAGGGACCTGAACGAGCGGTGGGTAGGGATTTCAAGGGTTCTCTCATCTATTGAGCGAAGAGAAAGTCCATGTACGAATATGTACTGAAAGATCATCTTTAATTTTATTTTTTATATTAACTCCTCTGAGGGAAATAATTTCTCTTAGTGCTTATGTCATATTTGGGGATGCTGTGTGAAAGGTAAAGTAGGTACTACGTACATAAATCAATAAAAAAATACTATTTATTCAACACTTTATTAATATACACATCAACATGTTTCGAAAGGGATGCTTTCTCCATCAGGAATATTTATTTATTATAATAATATAATTACGCCCTATATGGGCTTTTACATGTATAGTTAGTTATGGAAAACAGGTGCAAAACACATCACAGTAGGTACATAGATAAAATAACGAACAAATACAGGAATAACATAGTGTACGTACCATTCCAGGTAATTAGCTACAGAGGTGGATATTCAAAACATACCTCACATTCACTGATACGTGCACTCCAGACACATTAATAATTGTTGAGGATGTATGCAATAATCGTCAGAATATACAGAATACTAATAAATAATAATGTAAGTATAGACAAATGGTAAACATAGAACAATAATAATAATTTGGCGTTCTATGTTTATCATTTGTCTATACTTGACTTATTATTTATTATTGTTATTATTTTTTAGTATTCTGTATATTTCTGATGAAGAAAGCATCGCTTTCGAAACATGTTGATATGTATATATTAATAAAGTGGTGAATACAAAGTATTTTTTAATAATGACGCCACAAAGTGAATACCAATCTTTTGAAGAAATTATAATATGTAGATACGTTGGTAGGCGAGTTAATATTAATACGAACGTTACAGAGACGGGAAATATGTATGTATGTAGGTAGGTACCTACTGACAATATAAATTTTTATTGTTAAATTAAATCATGCTTATTTACAAATATTTGAATGTAACAATTTCGGTTATTTGATAATAAGGACAGGATTCGGAGAATGCTAGTAATACAAACGATAATCCCCCACGAGGCATAATATATCTTAGCGAGGCTTTACAACTTTAAAGGTAAAACGGGTTGGATGTCAGATTGATAAAAACAACTCGTCCAAAATATTATTTATTTCCAAGAGAAGATATCCAAATTCTCGACAAATTGCTTTTCCTTATCTCTCCCCCGTCTCCCGCGTCTCGTGGAGAATTTATGTGTTCCACATCTTACCCTTAGCTCTGACCTTTATAAATAATAATAATTTGTGGCATATTCCAGGAGTTTCGTGGTCCCTACAGCTTCCGGCCTGGCGAGGACTTCCGCCCCGCTGAGCCTGGCTACACCTGACAGGTAAGATCTGCACTAATTAACTTATCAGATTGAATAATAATACTTGGGAAGATGTTATGATGTTTTGAATTTGACCCGATTTAATCCTTCGTGTAATAGAAATAAGATGTATTATGTTTTAGGGTGGATTAAGAAAATATATTATAATTGTACACCCATTGTTGTTTTTGTTATTTCTTATTTGTACGTATTGATTACACTAACACATAGGTTCTCAATGTGGGCGATAACGCCCCCTCGTGGGCGTTTGAGACTTTCAGGTGGGCAGTAGAAGACGCAGTGAAAATTAAGGGGCGTTGAGATAGCACAGTGAGGGCGTGGGCAGGTAAAAAAATATAGTCTAAAAAGACAAAAAAAAAACACGCTAACCACGTACTAGTAAAGCGAAGTAAACTATATTTGGCCAGCCGATAAACAGAAATTCCCCTAGAAATCCATGTATCTAATAGAAGGGTGCCATTGCAATCGTCTCTGGATATTGGAAAATATGAGCATGGAGACAAAATATAATCTCAACAATTCGACAGCCAAATACTGTTTCAATGCAATAAAAGGAGCCATACACGAATACACCTTGTTACATATTTAAAAGACATGTAACAGACTTATCACCATGGATAGATTGGTTCGACGTATATCTATTATGCAGATGCAGACATTTAAAAAAAATATCAATTACTTGGTACCCGAAAGGGGGATTTATTTGCTGAGTTAAGTAAATACATGGAAGTGAATTTGCTATCGCAAATACCATAAATACCCACAAAATTTCACCGTTGGTGCAAAAGCTGAACATCACTTTACAATAAATAAATAATTAATGTAAATTTAATCTCAGATTCACTTATTCGACACAAATTACATTAATTTTATTTTTAATTAATCTTGATAAAACATATTAATTGTTTTTGTGTTTAATTCGTAGAACTCCATTTAATTTTTTTTTTAATTTAACGTAAATCAAATTTAATAATGTTATTATTAAGTTCTGCAAGTATATTTAGTTTTTATTATTGTGACAGCTGTTTCGGTGTTTAAAGCCATTTTCAAAGTCTGGTTAATCTACATTGTGACGACTTATTTATATGATTTTATTTACTCCCACCGCTTTTCAATTTGGACGGCTTTTTAAAAAAAAAAATGATTTATTATCGGTAAAACCGATTTAGTTAGAAAACAATTAAAATTCTGAATTCTGTGAGGTTTTCACATTTATAATGTGTTTCCTCGTATTTAAGTGACAATGTTTTCTTAATTGGTTTATTTAAATGTGTTATATTGTTTTGATAATGTGAACATACTGAGAAGCGGTAAATATATAATTTTCCTTACTTTATTAATTAAGGTTATATTAGGATCATTCGTTCGTTTATTAATTTCTAATTGTTCAAGTAAATTTAATCTTAGGCCCTTGCTTTCTATATGTAAGGGTTTAGGTTTGTTGTTGTCAAGCGGGACGTGATTATTTACTAAGAGATGTTCTGCGAATTTTGAAGAAGTGCTTTTATTTCTATAATATCTTATATGTTCTTTGAATCTAGTTTAGAAGGCCCTTCTCATTTGCCCTACATAGGTAGCGTTGCAGTCGGCGTGGTCACATTTTAATTCGTATTTGCCACTATTATTAAGTTTAGGATTTTTACCACAGTTTTAAAATGGCCTTAAACGCCGAAAGAGCTGTCACAATAGTAAAAACTAAAAATACTCGTAGAACTTAAGGCCCCCCCATTAACCTCTCGAGAATTTAGATTTAGGCAAGAGGTCTGTCTAGCATCGGCTCTGAATCCCGACTGACCGCTGTTGAAAGGCAGATATGATCATTCGAAAGATAGAAAGAGCGCGCCAATATGAAGAGCGTTTAGAATAAATGGGCGAAAGTGACAATTGTCTTAAGTAGCATTTAAAAAAATACTACGATTTTTTTCAAACCAATAACATGTTAAATAACAGAACAAACCCTTTTTTATTTTCGAAGCATACTTAACGATTTTTTTCTATGGAGGGAATTTCATATAATTACTTTTTCAGCCCGTTTACTGATAAGAGATTAAGTGCATAAAACCTTCACTTTTTAAGGGATATTTGCAATATATCGATAGAAATTTTGTTTTGCAGAGCCTTAATAGTGACATTATTAAATTTGATTTACATTAAATTAAAAAGAAAATGATAAAACATAATTACAAAGGCATGTTGGATGTCTGTCTCACTGAGAATATTCAGGTAATTCAGGTATTCAAATCACTAATGGCAGTCATTTTAGTAATTTTGTTCCGTTTATAAAATATCTATTTATTTATAAAAGATCAACAATTACTCAACATGAAACCACCATTTTATTAAATTGTTTCACACACACGACGTGTGTATTTTACACAGCAAATAAATATAATGCTTCAGTTGCACATTGGCCATGAGGAAGAAATGCAGTCAGGATTGCATTTTAATGCATTATGGCTTATGGTAAAACTCATAGAGATATATTTTATAATTTCAAGGCTGTAACTTCCCTACATAATACAAGTGTGATTTTTTATTGGAAATTAGAAAAAATCGAGGTTGCTTCGGGGACACGTCGGCTTACTTCTTCAGCGTATTCAACAATATTGAGTATATTGATAGTATTTCGTAATGTGGTTTAATTAGTCAATAGGTATCTATAGCTCTTCAAGTTCATCTTCCATACGCATGTTAACATTGTGCCAAACTATAAAATATAGTTTACCTGCATAAAATGTCACGGTGAATACAAACATACTTCTATTTAATTTCACATATGAATCGGCACACTTTTTTAAATTGATTTAAAGTCATTAAAAATATAAAAAAACTAGCCTGGTAACCTAATATAATATAACCAAACGTATTTAATAATGTTTTTTATATCGCTCTTCATAAGTGTGTTGAATTATCCGGTCACCTAAAGTCCAGACTACTTTGATGCAACATTGTGCAACAGAGCTTCCATAACGTAACGTCACGTTTATGTTCACCGGCATAATGAAAAACAACAAACAGAAACAACGTAATTTTTGTTTTTTTTTTTTCATCCAACTGGGTTTACAATAATATTCATTTGTTAGTTTTGATGGCAATTAATATTTTACTTTATTTATTTGTCGCACTATCAGCAGAGCGGTTAATTTCTTGTCCCTTGCGGTAGATAAGGGACAAAATGGCGCCGTAACAGTAGGTACCTACTTATATCAGCAAGGTCTAATTAATAATATTCCATGTTTACAATTTAGCTCTAGGCCAACTGGTTATCGGTCAATCTAAAATTTAATTAATAACCAACATAGTCACGTTAAGTAGGAAGCCTGTTGATGAATTGAAATGTTAGACACGTTATTGATAAATAAATATTTCATTATTAGTTTTACTGTTTTTAAAACAGGTTCATATTCATGGACGTAATATTGCATTATTAAAACGCGCAATAAATTAATGTAATTATTACTATGTTTAGTAGATCGTACACGGTGTGCGGAAACCCGTGGTACAAGCGGAAAACTGGTGAATCTATGTCATATTTGGAGTCGATTTTGTGGTATAACTTTCGTTTCTGAGTAAACCGAGTCCGAAGTTTATTTATTGTATTATATACGCCCTATATGGGCTTTTACATGTATAGTTTGTTATGGTAAACAGGGGTAAAACACATCACAGTAGGTGCATAGGTAAAATAACGAACAAATACAGGAATAACATAGTGTGAGTACCATTCCAGGCAATTAGCTACAGAGGCGGATATTCAAAACATACCTCACATTTACTGATACTTATACTCTCGATACATACATTAATAATTGTTGAGGATGTATTCAATAATTGTCTGTTTGTATTTGTATTCCGAGCAGTTCAACATATCTACTATGTGTGAATATGTATTTTCTTCTGCGTGGAGTCTAGGTAATAGAGAATTTTTAATGACTCAGTCCTGAAATTATTGTTACAATTGAATAAAATTTTAGATCGAGTAGTTCTAGTTGGAATATTACATTTAATTAAGCTAACAATTTCAAGGCTGTCTATAAAACCATTAACAATTTTCAAAATAAAAGTTAGGTCAGAAACAAGTCTTCTATCTGAGAGTTTTAATAATTTTAGTTATTTCATTAGGTAATTGTAATTTATAGTTTCTATAGGTAATCCGAGTTAATAGTTAACATATCTCAGAAATTTATGATGAACTTTTTCAATAGAGTCGGAATGAATTTTCAATTGAGGGGACCATATAGAAGAATTATATTCTGAGGAAGAGTATAATAATTTAAGTGTTCAGGTATTCCTGAAGGCTCCGGTATTTCGAAGAATAAAGCCGAGCATTTTAAAATCTTTATGAGTTATAGAATTGATATGAGTAAGAAAATTAAATTTAGAATCGAAGACAATGCCAAGATCATTAATTTCGTTGACAGACGAGTGAGAAATATTGTTGATTTTATATTGATAGTTGAGAGGATGATTCATTCTAAAAAAATGATCGTATGGCACTTACTAATGTTTAAAAGAAGTTTGTTAAGTTCACACAAATCTTGTTTAATTGAATGTGAAAACAGTCTTCAATAGTTTTTATTAGTTTGAAGAATTTTAGATCGTCAGCGAAGAGCAGAACAATAACATTGTTATCTAATACAGCTATAATATGATTAATAAACAGTAAAAAAAGTATTGGGCCTAAATGTGAACCTTGCGGTACACCACTTGTTGCCATGAATTTATATAACAGCAATTTAAATTTTTTTCGACGCTACGAGGTTTCTATCAGATATCTTTATAGTCTTTTAAAATGCAACGTAGCGTAAACCCGGCTCCAATAATCCACTTCAGTGTCATCCAGCATCCTGGAAAGAGACCACTATTACATACAATCTAATAGTTACTTGGAATGGCTGTAACTTGTTTAGTAACTAGATCTTAAAAAGGACAAAATGTCTATCACTCCTCATAATCATAATACCAGAGCAAAGCAACCAGACAAGCTAAATGTACCTAAGTGTAATACTACTTTTGGACAAAGAAGCTCTGAATTTTTAGGTGAAAAATTATACAACAAACTCCCACCTAGTATCAAACAAATTAATTCAATCAATAATTGCATCACTTCCAGCAAAACTTGGCTTAAGAAATCAACAGAATAACTGACTAGTATTCTTAAAACAACGTCATAGAAATTACTGAAGATTCTCTACCCAAACCTTGAAGTTCAAATATATAAGTCGCTGAAGTCCCCTAATTCAAAACCTAGTTCGCCTCAGCACATGATCTCCTAGTGAGGTCTATGAAAAAAATTACAAAATATATATTTATATTTTATATTTATACCTTACCTTAAAATGTCAAAATTATAACGAAAATAAAAAAAAAATTCTGAATAGCCAGGTACCTAACAATACGCTACGATTTTCTCATCCCTAATTGGATGTCACAGCTCTCGGTGAAACTATTTATTTAGTGGGAGAAAAGATTTCGTGGAATTAATTTTTTTTACGTATCCCCCATACCTTAGCTAAATAAAAACAAAACCAGACCACAACAGACGTCAGCGTAAATTATTTTTAGCACCGAGGAAGCACGCTGCTTCCAGCAATAACGTTTTACGATTATGTGTGTGCCATTTCAAGACGTTTGCCACGCTCGAAAGTATCCGCCCTTAAAATTATAATGACTGAAGCTTTGATTGCCCTATTCAAAACAGACATCAGCTGTTCCACAGTCCACAGTAAAGGTCCGTTGTTCGACTGTTTCATTCCCCAAAGCGCACGCGCGTATCTATTGATCACTTTTCCATTTCGGCGTATTTACTTTCTTTATCTCTGGGACTCCTCCAATGCGGTATTATTAAAGCGAAAAAGTAATTTTGCTGAAGACCGCAACATAGAAAATAAACATTTATTTATGGTTCTTGCGTTTAATACTGGTAAATGTAATAGGTAATTAAAATTGGTTCAACTGAGAGTGATATGATTCCATTTTACAAGAGATTTCAGGAAAAAACCGCATACTTTTGCATAAATATTTTAATATGATGCTGTACAAGAGTCCGCAAGTGGCTGGAATTAGTATCATTATGGCAATCTCACTTTTGGAGAATGTTGTGCGACCGAAGGAACAGTAGAAGAGAAAAGAAAAGAGTAGGTATATTAGTATTTGGCCTTAGCTATTCATAACCAGTCACAAAACACGATCCTGAATGTCTGGTGGTCTTTCACCATGGCGATTCTATTAGCATCTTCCAATACAAGGTACAAATCACAGAGCAAATAATACATAGAGATGCCCTAACACGCAAGGGGAAGAAACCAAAATAAGAGGGGCGGGAGTCTAAATCAGTCAAAATCGCGCGTAACAAATTTGGACGGCAGTGAACTAAGTTGGTACCAAAATGGGTGTCACGTGACCTTTGCCTCCAGCCGTCGAAATCGTACTTGGGGCAAGTAGATTGTGTTGTTAGTGGTACAAATACCACTAAATGCAATATACTTCATGAGAATGGTTTTGTTTTAATTAGCTCTATCGGGATATGAACCCGCGACCTCTGGAACCAGAGCTGACCGCTCTGCGTGGAGGTCTGAAAAGGACGATACAGAAGTAAACAAACAGATTAATGTGTACTTATCGATACCTTAGTTCAATAGGGAACTAACTCAAAATACCTCATTTTGAGAAAACTGTATTTGAAATCTATTGAACTAAGAATGTGCTGATTTCATTATAATTCCATAAAGAATTATCTGATTTTGCCACATAATTAGGACGAAATAGACTTATTTTATTATTGAAATATGAGAAGGGAGAGTTTCTTTACTATTTTGTATCATTAACTCAAAACCCAGAAATTTTGAGTTATTTCCCTATTGACCTCAGGTATCGATATGTGGTTGAGATAAAATGCAAGCAATAGGTCGACAGTATGCGGCCGCCCACAGCTCGGTATGCCCTTGCATGGCGATACGGCTGACACGTCTAACAGTATGATAATATAAACTAAGCTGAACTTCTAAATAAATAAGTAATTCATCCCTGTGAAAAATCTGCTTTTACGATTATGTATAAAGAACAGTACATAGTATATAACTACTTACATTTATAATGGGTAGGTACGTAATTTTGTTAGGTACGTAGGTTTGTTTTAATTCTTATATACGAGGTGTGTTCAAAAGAAAAGGTGAATTTTGAATTTTTGCGGGCTGTGTACATTCGATTATCGATTTTTTTTGTTATGTTGGTACACATATGTTTATCATATGTTAGCATTATCAGACATTTTAGATTAGTGGTTGGTTTTTGACAACTGGAAAGGTTAGTCACGTTTTTGTGTGTTCTTCGATTTTTTACTCTTGAAAAAAATGGATCAAAGAATATGTATTAAATTTTGCGTTAAAAATGGAATAAAGTGCTCCAACGCACTTAAAATGTTGACTGTGGCATTCGGCGAGTCTACTTTGTCTCAAAAAAGTGTTTATAAGTGGTACAAGCGCTTTACAGAAGGCCGAGAAGATGTTAATGACGATGAGCGTCCTGGAGTTGCAACCACGTCAACAAACGAAGAAAACATCGAAACAGTGAAGAAAATGGTTTCGGAAAATTGTAGAATGACTATTAGGGAAGTTGCAGAGGATGTTGGCATATCAATCGGCTCTTGCCATGAAATTTTCTCCGATGTTTTGGGCATGAAACGTGTGGCAGCGAAGTTTGTTCCGAAATTGCTAAATTTTAAGCAAAAGCAACGTCGCATTAGTATCGCTCAGGAGTTGTTGAATGGCTTCAACGACGATCCAGATTTGCTCAAATGTGAAGGTTTTGCTCACTGTTTTCTTCTATTACAATGGCGTGGTACATCATGAGTTCTTGCCAACAGGTCGTACGGTTAATAAGCAATACTAGAAGGAAGTTATGCAACGTTTGCGTGAAGCAATACGGCTCAAACGATCGGAATTGTGGAAAAACAAATCATGGATTTTGCATCACGGTAATGCACCAGCTCACATATCAATGTTTGTTCGTGATTATTTGGCCAAAAACAACACCGTAATCATGCCTCAACCACCGTATTCACCAGATTTGGCTCCCTGCGACTTTTTCCTATTCCCGAAACTGAAGAGACCAATGAAAGGAAAGCGTTTTGCCACAATTGATGAGATAAAGTCAGAATCGAAGAACGAGCTGATGGCCATACCGAAAAGCGCATTCCAGAAGTGCTTCGAGGATTGGAAGAAGCGCTGGCATAAGTTCATTATATCTGAGGGGGATTACTTTGAAGGGGAGAAAATGGATATTGATAAATAAATAAATACTTTTCGAAATTCACCCTTTCTTTTGAACACACCTCGTATTCTATGATTTTTACGTTATGTCTGTGAGTAATAAAACGAAGACTCTTTTTATAGCTATTTATTAAAATTTCTTGGCTTAAAAGTGTTTTGATTCATTTATGAAAATGGCATGTTTTTAATTTGTTTTTACATTAATATTGTTGCCCCTAATTAAACATAAGGATTCATTGAAAAAACAATTGCTTTCGGATTTCCTCGAAATTTTAGTGATAAATGAGTGGGGTGAACGTTTTACCAAATAACGATTGCGCGATGTTTTGAAAAAGCTAGTATGCAAATGCGTGCTCCGAGACATCTTATGTCTAAAATATTTCATTCGATATACGAAGACATGTAAACACCGCGCTTGCGTTGACCGTTTTTACTTTCGATGTGTTTCGAACGACTCGAGTCTAGAAAACTGGGTCAGATACAAAATATATTATACAGCGATAGAGCATAGAGTTTGGCGTGAGATATGGATCGTGTGGCCGTCTCTCTCTCTCTCCCAGGTGACGTAAGATGGCGCTAGTTTTTCAGTTTGTCGTCTCCTTACGTAATGCCGAGCGGTGAGCAGCGAGCGCGCCATCCAGTGTATCTATAGTATCCGCAGTAGCGCCAGCTCCGATTAGTTCACTAGACCGCCGCAGTTGGAGCAGAGCGCTCCTCACTCTTCAGCCGGGAAACTGAAAAGTGTCATTACGAGGGAAAACAAACGCAGTGCACACTACCTGTCAAACGGCTCAACCCTCCTCAAATCTAAATATTTGGAATTCGTCCATTAAGAGTGAAAGAAAAGTCGATAATTTTTGACAATTTTCTTCAAATTTTAGAAAAATCTCAAGTTTTGGAGGGAGGCTAGCAGTTTGGAAATCGATTGCTGGCAGCTGAGTTGAAGTAAGTACGCTTTACTATTTAATGTTTATTTTCATTCCGAGCTTTTTGATTTATTAATTTATAATATTTTGAAATAAGTTGTGAAAAAGGATTTATTAGTTGTAGGTATAATTTTAAAAACTTTAAAAAAAAATTATGTGCACTTTGTGAATATGTTTGGCACTAAATTAATAAATAAGTCAATTCAAATCGCAATGAATAAATCTGCTAATATCTCAGTTTAATTATATGGCATTTAAAATTATCACATTTAATTATTTATTATTGATTTTTTAAATCAATTTACCAGCATTATAAGCGACCACACAAGATTTTAAATATTTTAATTCAATTCAATTTTCAATGTCGGATGAATGAATCAATAATGATTTCGGTTAGATGGCGATGTTTTAAAGCCTTGATTTAATTGGATTAATTATTTGTATGTTTTTGAAAAACTAAGTTATACCTTAGATGTAAATATGTACATAAATAATACGAATGAATGTTTGGTCATTGTTTACCAATAATTGCATTTTCAATATAATATTACTTTTTATAAGTTTTTTAATTATATTTTATCGTCGTAATAAAATACGCTCGTACTTTAAATTTCGACTTGAAATGACATTTGCTTAGGGGGTATTTTTGTCACTCTTTGTATTGTGTGTGCACCAGGAACGGACCGGCTTTTTGATCAATTTACCTATTCCACAGATTTAAAAGTCATCCACTAAAAAAACATCAATAAACTCGTATGTACGAGTACGTATAATGTTTACGGCCTCCGTGGTTTATCCTCTGCTACGAATCCAGAGGTGGCGGGTTTAAATCCCGGCGTGCGCAAGTAAATTTAATTTGATTCATTTTTGTTACGTCACAATTTAATAATTTATTTAGTACAGAATATAACATTTGTTTATAAAAATGATTCGACTGTCCAACTAGGAGGATTTCCCGTTTTAGGGCAGTTAAAATGAAAATAAAATATATATTTAATAGTTTAAATAATAATATATTTGCGGCACGTTCCGGAGTGGTAGATACTCTCAGTATCGCCCTGGTGAAAGACCACCATTCAGAATCGAAACGTTCCTTGAAATGGTTTTAGCCGTGTTTTGAGACCAGATCTGAATAGACAGGTACTTCCCCACCTTCCTCTACCCATCTCACTCCCCTCCCCCCAACCTTCAGCCTCACAACATACCTCGAGCATCCCAGACGGTTGGAACTTTGGTTAAACTTATATTCGTGGTACAATTCCATGGTAATAACATAATCATTTTTTTTATAATCGAGTTGACCAAATCGGTCCGTTTGTAGATGGAACAATTAAATCGGTATTATTTAAAATCATTAATATTATTTTGTGTGCCATTGACATTAGAAAAAAATATATTTAAAAAATTACCTGTTAACTTATTAGGTATCATGTTTCATGTTAAAAATCTATACATTCTTGAGTCTCTATCCTTTAAAGCGGAAATGAATCTCTTTCATTTCATCGTTGGATTATATCTCTCTATCCTTAATATGGAGAACATTGCTGATAGGATATGGAAGGTGAATTAAATATTCTCTGGGCAATTTTTAATCCCAGTTCGCTCATGTTGCCACCAGAGCGTGGCATCCGGGTTACGGATGAATGGACATTAAATACGGAAAACGCGCACTTTGGGTTTTAGTTTTTCCTTTGTTATCCAGTTTTCGGAGAGTGCAAACAAGAAGGAATTTCCTGGAAATTGGTTTTATTACACATGCAATCTAAATTTGAATATTTGTTTGCCGCTACAGAGTGAGAAATATACTTATTTGTTTATGAATAAACTATGTACCTATCCTTTATTTGGGGTATCAAAATGTCTAAAAACAAGGCGTTTTTTTAACCATTCTTTACCAATCTCTTACATTATTTCTTACAAAATTCTCACCTCATCTTGGTTTCATCTTGGTCATGTTTTTTCGGAGTGGAAGATACTCTCAGTATCGCCCTGGTGAAAGACCACCATTCAGAATTGAAAAGTTTCTTGAAATGGCTTTTAGCTGTGTTTGGTGATCAGATCTGAATAGCCAGGTATTTCCCCACCTTCCTTTTCCCCTTCTCCTTCCCCTCCCCAATACCTTCAGCCTCACAACATTCCCCAATTGGGGATGCCATAGTCTCACTGGCTCCAGACGGTTGGGAGCAGTTGGGACTCTTGTGCGGTATTCATGTAAAAAAATGTAACATCTATAATTTGTAGTAATCCAACCATAAATTGTAATTTCATCCGTGGTAAAAAATCCCAGGGTGTTGACCTCGGCACTTAGAGAAAAACCCAATGGTAAAGCATAGGCTTGCAACGTTTAAGGTATTCGCTGGGATGTGTGCAATTTATGATCGAAATATTCCGTATATTTCTGTTCCGGCGCTCCAATCATCAATCATCCTGCTCTGACTAACTCTCAGAGAAGTGTGTCATAGCACGACTGAAGTATTCATAATAATATACATTGCATCATGGATAGGATTTTATGTTATTTATTGACGCTTAATGGAAAATCGGTTAAGCACGCCTCGGTTGAAATATCACTCATTTATGATAGATTTGGCTAACTGACTCAATCTGAACCTATCCTTAAATTAATGCATTGTTAGCATTTTGGAAAAGTTAGTTTTCAGAGTTAAAATAATTTTCAATATTTAAATTTTTCAAAGGCCGCCAAACGCTCCAAATCTATGGCCGGTCGGTTTTGATTAGTTTTGAAGTTAGAATGTCAAATGTTAAAACGAAGATGACCTTTACCGTACATAATTTTATATTCTATTCATAGTAAACCATAACTCAAAGAATAATAATAGTATCGAGTATTAATATTATCATAATATTGCTCATGAATACTCTAATTTATTTCACTAATAATAGATTTTATATTGAACAACAATTATAGAGCTCAAAGTTACCCAAATTAAGTTTAAATTTCGTAAAAACTAAAAAAAATACATATTTAAAATACAAAACAAAAGCGAAAAATGAAAATGTCCATACTAATCTAAAAACAAAACGCGCTCGTGACGTCAGATGTTCTAAATACAACGGTACCAATATAACAAGGTGTTTTAATGAGACGATTTTTAATCCACTTTTAAATAACGATTTATAAATTCTAAAATAAAAGTTATATATTCAGAATCGACGTTTGCTGAACTATGTGAATATATATTTTTGAAGCCATTGTATTTTTCACTGGAGTTCCTTATTCTTTATCCCAACACTAAATATAATGATAAACGCATAATTCATATAGCACCACACTTTCTGCGAAAAATCATCAGAACGGCGTGAATACTGCCAAGGAAGCTTTTAAACATATTAAATAATTCTATTTATTTTTTATAACTTATTGAAGTTTGTAGACCTCATCGTAATATTTAATCATTGAAGAAGATCATATTAACACATCCCAAAATGAACCACATGGATCATTTTGAGATGTGTTAATATTATCTTAAGTTCATTCAATGTGAGTGTTTTATACACAAAGAAAATACACGCTAAAACTTATGTAAATCTTCTCTATAGCCACATGCGGAAGACCGTCTTCCGACAAATTCCCTTAATTTATCTCTTTCCGAGATAAATGGAACGTTCTCTTTGATTTCGGGACCATGGAAATAGTAAAATGTTTATTTTTGTCGGGACTCGGGACACTTCCCCAGTGAGTTATCAAGCTCCAATCAGATGGAAAACCTGACAGTTCATGGCGGAAATTCTTAAATAGCTTCAGCCGGAAACTAGTTCTTATTTGAGTATTCTAAGAATCTAAAAAAATCGGCCCTTTAGAATAATAAATTGTACGGAAAACCGTGGATCAATGCCATCCGCATAGCTTGATCTCTATTGATATGGGGTGTACTTAATTTTTCATTTCTTTGAACGTGTAAATTTTTTAAAAAATTTCCTCAAATAAGTGTGACATTCCACTTCTGACAATCAATTATTCTCTACCAGCATCCCCAGGTTGGCTAGCGTGTTTTCCACGAAGCGTTGTTTTGGTCTGTATACGGCCTGCTACCAGATTTCATACATGTCTTTATTTATCCTTCATTGCAATTTCACCTTCGATGATCCATTGCTTTTCCAGTAATCATTCTTTCTCAGCCTCTTCAGATCAGGATAGCAATTAAGTGCAATCTTGATCTGGCCAAAGGTTTGTTACCAGAGGACTTTACTTTGTACGCCGTTATTTATCAATCTCTTCGGGTCGGTCATCACCTTGTCCAAGAGTCCTTCTTCCTGAAGGTTTAGTACCAGACGAATGGTTTCATACTTTCATACATGGTAATGTCCTTCCCCGCAGGCATACATAGTCAAAGTGGTTCTCACGCTGCTGGTTATTGGATATACTTTGACAAATAAGTTAATACAATAACATTGCTAGCAAATAGAAAGCGGTCAAGTCAAAGAGCTGTAGAGTTGTCTTATTTTCTGTCTATCCTAAACAGAATGATTCGTCGATTGAAGTTTTGGTGAAATGTTAACATATTATTTACTCGTAAGATGAACGAATGACATACTCGTACAAGTTGTAATTAGTTCAAAGCCGATGTCGGTCGAATTATGAAGCGGATGTGGTGTCCCACGCTTCTCGGACGGTGTGGGAACACTCCACTCCCACTAAAGTACACATTGATAGACAATGAAGGTGACATGGTTAGGTTTAAAAATATAAATCATTTTTTAAATGTTACCTGCGCTTTATATAAGTGACAAAAAACACCACATTGTATATTCAGGTCATTATTTGATAGTGATACATTTGTGGGTGTCAAAAGCGATTTGAAATAGAACACTTGTAACAAAATAACCTAAATAGAGTGAACTTGGTTTCAATAAAAAAATCAGCAATCGCTTTATAGATAACAAATCGGTTTTTCTGTACTACCTACAGCACTAGTTACCTACTGCGGTACTTTAGGTAAATTCGAGTTAAAACAGACACTATAGTAGAGAGGAACAAACGTTTCAATACTTTATTGTATCTTTATAAAACTTCTACACTAAAAAGTATAAATTTCCTTTAAATATAATTTTATTAATATGTAAACATTTAGTTCTGAACTTATAATGGAAAAATAATTATGTAACGCTTTAATTGCATTCAAATTTGAAATTAAACTGAAAAATTCCTTTTGAGTGTGCCAACAATTTTCTTTCCAAAACCAATTAAATTGATATGCAACTTTTGATTCTAACAACGTATTACGGCGGGTTTAATCTAGTATGTATGGAAAAATCTCACCAAAAACATGCACTGTGCATTGGACGGGTTATTTCTTACAATCTGCAAATACTTAATCGCTCTACTGCCTCAGGTTCTCAAGATATTACGAAACAAGTACCCACATGCGATACAATTATAATTATCATTGCACTTTCCAATTCGCCCGATATTAAATCATAATAATGGTAAAGTATTCCCATGTGCCTGCGCCGGCAGTTAATAAATGCCAATAAATAAAAATCCATATCGAGAGTTTCGTACTAAAACTGGGCAGCGGTTGCATAACTCTTATCACGAAGTAAACCTCCAGAGTTTGGCCACCGCACAGAGTTGGTAAATCACTAAACGTGACCGACAAATGTTATTAACCTTTATTTCCCTGTAATTAGTTATATTTTACGGTAACAATGACCAAAACAAAAAATAAACTCCTTTGAAAACGATAATAAAATGGTATTTGGTTGCCCGCCATGTTGACGAAAAAACATTAAAATCTTCTAAATTACGTATTTTTCTTATTTTATTAAATAAATATTTCTCCACTCCGAAAACATATAATAGATTTAGCAAAACATTTTACTCCAAATTAGAATTGAACTCTCCATATCCATATCCAACCTCGGCCGCTGAACCCCCAGCACCGACCCATCTCCGCCCAAATTCCATCTTATACCCTCCATTACTTTAGTGAGCGGGCTTAAATATAATATTGCTCTCAGTAAGTGCCGCTAGCACATAAAACACAGTTTAAAATTCTTTGAAATAAAGGAAATAAAAGTCCTACAGTAGCAGTATGCAGCGCGCTCACTGGGTAGATAAGATTATCTCCATATTTATGCACCTCTAACCACAAGTGACGATATGGCATGGATATGGCATGAACCCACAACCTCTCGGTCAATGACAAGGAACTTACTATTCTACCGCGTGGGTCTTAAAAACATTTATTTAATATATATCGTATTGTAAAATTTTTGTGTACAGTGCCAGGGAACATTTCTCCCTCTTCCTGTGTCAATTGTGGTTAGAGGTTCATAAATGTGGAGATAATCTTCCCTACCAAGTGAGCGGGCTGCCTATTGCTACTGTAGGGCTTTTATTTATTCTTATTTCAAAGAATTGTAAACTGTGTTTTATTTTGCTAGCGGCACTTGCTGATATATCTTATATCTAAGCCCGTTCGCTAAGGCAATGGAGGGTATAAGATGGAATTTGGGCGGAGACGGAGGGGGTCGGTTAAACATTGTTATCAGTGTGTGGAGATGCACTTAGCTTAGATAATAATTCCCTCTAAATAACGGAGGTATGATGCATTTCAAGTCGTATGTGTTCATAATCTTTAGATTCAACAAAGTTATTTAGGTTATCCAAGCCATTTGCTGATAAAGTCGACCGTTTTGTAATGCCTACCTACTATTCTAAACCACGCTGAAACTACAAGTTAGCTCCTAAAAATAAATACTCGTATGTAGGAAGGTTTTTATTTTACATGGCAACAAATACGACGGAGATGGAATCACACATTCTTATGCGCTTAATTGAATTAGGTTGTGATGTGAGTACGGAGTACGTAACTGCACGTAACAATCAAATTCTAAAATAATAAAAAAATCTATTCTTACTTTCACTACATATTATAAATTTATGTAGCAGTTCTTAAAACAGTTGGTAGTGTAATGGTCAGCATATTCGCCTTCCAAGCAGTTGATTGGGTGCGATTCTCGGCCGTGGCATTTTTTTTTTACATACTTACATTTACTTATTACTAAGTGATGTGTACCTGTCCTTGCTCCGGATTTATTTTTATTTTTAATAAAGTTATGAAGTTGTAAATTTTTACATGTCGTTTGGGTGACATAATTGATTTGACAGCGAAAGTAATGCCTTGTGACGACTATTACTATCTCTAAACAATGAATCAAAGAAACATTCATTTAAATTTTTTATTTCATTCCAAACATTTATTTTTTCAAAATATATCTAAATAAAAAAAAAGTTCTTAAGTAGGTACCTACTTGTGTTTTCCATTTTGAAAATATTCTACCCAAACAAAACTTCTTTTGAATATGTAATCCGTGGCTAACCAGAGTGGTATATCTATGGGCTAACCCCAATACAACATGGCGGGTTCAATGTTTTTCATACTAATTTTAAAACGTTATAGCAACAGTTTTACATATTGGATTTCATTCAAACTACTCTCTAAATCTTCCCGGAACTAATAAGAACAAACTGTGCTATTTTCAACGAAACTGGTTGAGTCATTTTCAAGAAAATAGAGGATAGACAGACGAACATAAATTTTTATATATAGAGATTAATTTTTAAATAATTTTTTTTTTAAATTTTATTGTGTACTTTATAATAAAGTTGATAAATCTCTCGTTCTAATTAGGTAGTCACTTGTTTAAATTTATAAAGTTCTTACGAAATTCGTTACATTTTTCTATATCAATCAATCTTCTTACTATCAACACATCCCCTTTTAATGCCATTTCCAACTTTATAACTTCATTTGTTGTAATATAAAATTTATTATTATAATAAAATTTAACCCCGAAATAGCACTTTCAAAATTAGAAATATTTATTTAATCATTAAAAAAGATTACATTGACCAATCCTAAATGAAACCGAATAAAACCACAGAAAATAAAAAAAGGTACCAATCGCATCTGGAAATCGAACCCAGGACTTCTGTCTTACCGAGACAACCGCTTTACCAGCTGAGCTAATTGAGACCAGTTCACTTTACGCCATCTTCGTCGATATCATACCCAAACTCGAGACTTGCCAATATTATCCTACGTCCAATCCTATGTTATTGGCTGCTTTCTTTATGATATTACGAAGTTCTACCGGAATATAATTGCAATCTAGATAGTGTCTCTGATATATCTATCCGATTTTTATTTATATGGGACATATTTTGTCTTTTTCTACAAGTATAGAAAGAGTTTTCAGCATTGCTCTTCTTTAATGATTAAATATTACAATTAGGTTTATAGCTTCAATAAGTTATTAAGATAAATTGAATAGAGATAATTAATTTATTGTCTTCCAATAGGAACAATATTCACCAATTCCTGTGACGAATGCTTTATTATATTTAAAAATAACAATTTGAACATGTTTGCGATTCTAGGCAAGCAATATATAAAGTATCTGGGTGTTTTAGTAGACAGTAAACGAAAAAAAAAAACAAGTACAAAATACGGTAACCAGAGTAAGAAAACTTATTTAAAACTTAAAAAATTAAATCTAAAATTAATTTAGTAAACAAGATAATAGCTCCCTGTAAATCACCTTTACTAACCATGTTTCCTATTAACTTTGACTCCTCCCACCAAACCACCCACCCTCCAAATCACCACTCCCTCTACCCTCACCTAATTTCTGTACTTGTCTAATTTAAGTTAGTTTTAAGAACGCTCGTCAATGGCACGGTTGTGTCGAAACCGGTAGTGAATTTATTAATTCAAAAATACCAAAAGTACATGGTAAATTAAAACTTCCAAAAATAGGTTAATTTAACTTATTTTTGCAGATTCTGAAACAGGTATATTTCTCTCTTATAAAACGTTGTGTCTGTATGTTTCGAGCCTGTTTATTTATGTTATTTTCTATTGTTTATATATATTTTGTTTGTTTTTATATTTTCATTTATATATTTGCCTCGAAAGCTTTGTTAAACTTAATATAAGCATGTCTTAATAAAAAAAAAAAATAAAAACCTAATTAACGATTTTTATTTAAAAAATATGGTTAATTTGGTAAGGTTAGAATAGGTTTTCAGGCCAGTTTTTTTTCTTCGTACTTTTAACGACTTTATATCACCTTTATAAAGTGTGCAGATTCATACGTGTGTTGAATTATCCGGTCACTATTCATTATATTCCGAATTTACTTCCATATGGCTAGCTTTCAGAATGCGCCAATATTTGTATCGAACCGCCTTGTTCCTTGTGACTGGAATTCTTCCGTTACTACCAGCATTGTGGCCTGGTTCCCAACTAATTGGATAATATAAACTTTGTCCCCTTTGAGAAAACTGTTTGCTGGTGAAATGATACAACATTATTTGAAGTCGTTGAAGTAAATTTCAGGTCATTTATTTCAGAATTCTGCGGGAGATATCGAGAATTGTGCAACTGAAAATATATGTTTATTGGTTATGAACGATACTATAATGATTCATCTCTTAAAATATCCAATTAAAAAGTGGGTACGTAATATTATGCTACATTTTACTCTTAAAAACTAAGGTATATTCCGTTCTGAAACGTTGTTAAAACCAAAAGGTTACCGCGAATTACCAATTTTCTCCAATGCTGATTATCCACAGTTTCTACCAGTCATTATCAGTTTCCTTTAAAATTTGCCCGCAAATAAAGCTTTAAACAAAATGCCAGGTTTTCTTGAAAACAGTGATATTTATAAACGATGTTTTATTATGTTTTCATACGAAGCAATCACTTTGTGTTTTTTACATTATAATATTAAATAATAATAATACTCGTACTTTGTTTTTCGTACCGCGAAATTATTACATTTTAACGTCAACCGATTTCGCCCAGATCGAGCTTCGTCAGGACCATAATAATAACTAAAGATTAATAGAGAGTTATCGGTTATATATAGGTATAGAAAACAATAGAGTGAGACAGGATACAAAAAAGGAAAATAATAATATATTAGAGGGAGCAATTGAAAGGTATTATGTGTAAGAGGAAGACAACAGTACATATGTGTCACAAAGAAATGGTAAATAAAACACTGCAATGGAGACATAATAAAGTTAAAAAATCTCTGCCAAAAATGTTCTAGTTCATCATTTTGAAAAGGAAAAAATGGCTATTACTCTTCATAATCATAATATCAGAGCAAAGCAACTAGACAAGCTAAATGTACCTAAGTGAAATACTACTCTTGGACAAAGTAGATCTGAATGTTTAGCGGTAATATTATACAACAAACTCCAACTAATTATTAAACAAAGTAATTCAATTAATAATTGCATTAAGTCCAACAAAATTTGGCTTAAGGAATTAACAGAAGAAGAACTGACTAGTATTCTTAAAACAACGTCATAGAAATCACTGGAAATACCCTATCAAACCTTGAAGTTGAAATATAGAGGAAGCTGAAACCCCTTTATTCAAAACCTAGTTCGCCTCAGCACAGGATCCCCTTTTGAGCAGGACTATGAAAAAAATTTCATAATATATATATATTTTTTTTTTATATTTGTACCTTACCTTAAAATGTTAAAATTATATAGAAATTAATAAAAAAATATTATAATAATAATTAGAGAGACACATTTTTTTAATTAATTTTTTTATTTTTTATTTCTGAACCAAAATCAAAGAAAAAAAATCGTCAGTTTGTATTTCAAATTTTGTTACAAAAAAGCATTTGATTCAAAAGCAAGACAGTGGACATGTATTGGAAAATTTATAAAAAATAATAAAATATTTTTTTCTTATGCTCAATTCGTAGGTCACACATAGAGTACAAATAAATTTCAACACGAAATAATAATAGCCCTACAAATTGCAACAGCGTGATCCATCCGAGCGCCGCGCTGCGGTTTAAAGACCAGAGTTCAATGAAACTAAGTTGAAAGCCATAATTAATATAACTGCTTTAATGATGATTGCTTCCCTTTGATGACACAGAGGCAGGTGCATTGAAATTATCGCCACAGATTAAGTGCCCTCATTACTGCGATTCAAAAGGTTATTAGTATTTATTTGATGGCGATGGAACAAAGTATTGTGATTAGTTTGTGTTCTGCTTTCCGCATTTTAGTGCTACTATTAGTCAGTGGCGTGCAGTCCATAGAGGCTGAAAAGCTATGCCCACCTTAAGAAAAACAAAATATATATTAAATTTTTAACAGAAAAGATTTTTTCTGTTTTTTCACGCATTTATTCAGTTGGCCACAACAATCAGCGGAATATGATAATAATGTGGGCATTTTTAAATATTTAATGCACATTCACCCGAACTGCACACAACCTACCTTTGATCATAGGGCAATACACGTCACTGCTATTAGTAGACTAGTCGATGTTCTTGTACAAATTGTACAAGGCAAATGAAAGAAAACACTGGGAATTATTCTGTTTTCCATTAGCTGTTTTCTTGAGCCTTCTAAATACTGTTTGTGCAAATAACAAAGTTGTCCGGATTTTGTAAAGAATCTGAGTGCTTAGTCATTTTACCGAGCTTTTGATGTTAGGTACAAATGGCGGCGCAAGTAGCTAACTTCACCATCATCGTCACGGTACTATCCCATAGCGGGGTTTGGTCTTCTCCACCCACTGGTACATTTAAGACTTACAGAACCTTTGTTGTTCATGATCAAATAGAGTTTCGAATTTATGATGCCTCATTATAGCTTACTTCGTATAAACCTATATTTTATAATTATTTGGGTTTGCAAAGTAAAAAAAAATAAATTTGAATGGATTGGTACTCCATGGGATCTGCTTGATATCCATGATAAAACCGTTTGAGTTTTGTACTGTTCTGTAAATGTCAAATTGGCATTTGACAGATGGTTTTTAGCAAAAGGTATTCCCACGCTTAGACTACCTGTGTCGACCTTTTCATTATGATTTAAATAGACCTTTACTAAGAGATATCAATGAATTAATAGATCATTAGCTTCAATTTGAAAGGCTTTATCTAGAAATTCTGCAATTAATTCCAAAAGTTCCGTAGTCTACTGCTATTGTAAATGCTGTCATAAAATGTAATTCAAAGCACGTTCCTTTAAACTGCATTATAACAACGGAATGAATAAGGTATAGGTATGTAATGTTGTTTAGCCTTCCTGTCATTAACACGGGAAGAGTCAACGAGCCTGTTACCTTCATCTAATTATGATCATGTCACTTTATTGCGCGAGTCAGTTCTAGATGCACGGGTTAGGTGGTACCTCGAGTTAGCCTTCTGGTCTGTCTGCGTATTTGATCAGCTGTGTTTTTATTCTGTCGCATGGTAAAATGGTGCAATGTCTCGTTCTACATTTTCTAGCTCTAGAGACTCCTTTGTGAACCATTTCGTAATCAGAATCTGTATTGTCAAGATGCTGAACTTCTTGCGCCCGTAATAATGCGATGAACCGAATGTAGCATTTGTACTGTACAGTACCGAGTGTTATAGCGTTATGTATACTGTCAACACATTAGAATTGAGACAGAGTTGCGGTACTCGTCGGAATGTGGAGAATATTTAGTGGTTTTATTGCTTGAATGCGGCTTTGAATAAATTTATTTCCGTCGGTTAATCTCAGAGTTGAATACAAACAACTGATTTCTCGGAAATATAAAAAAGTCATTTATGCTGCACTTTGACGTTTCAAAAATAATAATATTATTATGTGCATTGAAAGCATAAACAAAAAACATTTGTGTTGTGTTATAAAAGTACAATCTTATAACATACCAAATAAACAAATACAATTTTAAATACCACAATGCACCTACCTAGATACCTACGTAATATAAACATTTCATTTTTTTATTGTTATTGTGTTTAATTTTTAGAACTCCAATTAATTGTCGTATAATTTTTGATAAATTAAATTAAAAAATGTTATTACCAATTAATGAAAGTACTTTAGTTTTGTTATTATTGTGACAGCTGTTTCGGCGTTCAAAGCCACTATCAAACTGTGGTGAGGCCACACGGAGAAGACTTATTTATATAAATTTATTTACTCCTACCTTATTTTTATTCGTACTTAGAAAATCAATCGCGAAAATTGAAATTCTTGTTCTGTGAGGAACTTGCCAATATAATTTGTTATCCACGATTTAATATATTATTTATGGCAGATTTGCTTTAATTGTTTTATAATGACGTGAATACTATTGTCAATTGCCATTCGTTACTACCCCGGTTATAATTTTGAGTGAATTCTTTTAAGGAATTATATTGTGTAGGTTCCTTGAAAAAAATACATATCTATATACGTATATATAAATTTTAGTTTAATATCTGCCCCCGAGACGTTTGGTTTGTGTCTAAAGACGGTTTTCTTTAAAAAATAAAGTGTCGTAGAGATACTATACCTACCGAATATCTCCGATAGACCCTGGAAAAATCGCTTTAAAAAGAAAACGGTGAACATTACAGATTTAAAAATAAAGTATTGATGTTAGAAAAAAACAAACAAATTTAATAACGCTCGTTTATTTTTGTTGTCATAAAAAAACTCTGTTAAGTTATCTTCCATAGAAAGTTCCTTGATCAATTTCGAGTTTATTTTTCTTCTCCAACTATCTAAAAGCATTTTCCATTTTCCAAACACTTGATTTCATTCGGGCTTCTCGAGCCGGGAAATGAAACTCGCGAGGAAGTTGTGATGTTGATTTTATCGCGCTTCAGTTCAGAAAGCTCTGGAAGGTGCAGATGGCTTTTATCTGAACACTTTCATTGATTTCTGACTTATTTTACTGATCTTTACAAACATAAATGAAAGATGGATTATTGAGACCTAACTCAAGATAAACGCTTTGGTAGATTTTATAAAAAGTGAAAAAATTCTTCCGAAAAAAAAAACATAATGAATGAAACTATGATAAAGAGACTTCACTAAAATGTAAAATTTTATTTTTTTAATTTTTTTCGGCCAGAATGGAAGGGCTTTCTCAACTAGATTAAAAGAACATATACGATGTTATACCAATAAAACCACTTTTTCAAAATTCGCAGAACATCTCTTAGTGAAAAATCACGCCCCGCTTGACAACAACGAAACCCTTACATATAGAAAGAAAGGGTTTTAGATTAAATTTACTTGAACAATTGTAAATTAATAAGCGAACGAATGATCCTAATGTAACATCGATGAATAAAGCAAGGAAAATTATGTATTCCCCACTTCTCAGTATGTTCACACTACCAAAATAATATAATACTTTTAAAGAAATCAATTAAGAAAACATTGTCATTTAAATACGGGGAAAATACATTATAAATGTAAGTACCTCACAGAATGGAGAATTTGAATTATTTTCTAACTAAATCGGTTTTAACCGTAATAAATAATTTTAGACACCGTCCAAATTTGTATTGGGTGGGAGTAAATAAATAAGTCCGCGTAATGTGGATTAAACACTGTTTGAAAATGGTGTCGAATGCCGAAACAGCTGTCACAATAATAATAATAAAAAAAACTAAAATACTCGCAGAAATTAATAATAATCTTATTAAATTTGATTTATGTAAAATGAAAAAAAAAAAAAAACTATCATCCTGTTCATATTATAAATTTGTTTTGCCAACTCTACATAAAATAAATCATAAACGCAGCATATAACAGGATATCTATTTGAATTAAGTCGTTACGTATATTTTATTTCTCTAAGATGGATAAAACGGACACAAAACCTTTATTAGCAATGATTTATTATTGTTTTTGATTGCCGGGCCCTTAACATTTAGTACCACATTAATTTATCCAATTCATCACCTTTAACCTTTATCACTGATTGAGAATAATCAACTAAACATACTGCATATAACGCGTTATTATAATATTCACGAGGTAACCAAAACATGTCGAGCTAGTTTTTGGATACTAGCAATTTGGTTGGAAGGATTAACCCTATTGAACTATGACCGTGTATGTACGAGTATGCATGCGGTATACTCGTATGTGTGGTATTATGAAGAATGACGCCATATTATAATGAACTCTCGTAATGAAACAGGTATTTCAAAGGTGTGTTCACAGTTCAGTGCTCGTATTCAGCGATTTTTCCAACCGGAATACCGAGGGCGAAAATTTAAATAATATCATAATATTTATGTTCTGTGTATTTGCATCGCGTGGTTTTGTAAGTCCAAGTTTTTTTTAGATTTTTTAAATACTTTAAAACATTTAATAATCTTTGTCCCAACTTAAATCTCGACATATTTCATTGAAGAAAAATATTACTCGTAACATCAATGCGCAATCACAACCTTCAGTACATAGCACTATTCAGACATATATGTACACACACACACACACCCACAGACATATACACTTATACACTACACACTTTTTTCATATACTCTTTAACATGTATAAATCACATACTAGATATTACATAGAGACATTTCATTGGGACCGATCCACATAATACTTTTCTAAAACCTTATGTTTTTGTACATCACTCGTTTTATACATGTACTGTTTTATTCTAAAATAAAAAAAAGGTTTTTTAAACTTCACGGACATGGCAATACTTATATTATACGAACAGAAACAGCTCGAACAAACCTCGTAAATCCGATGGATTTCACGAACCGGAACGCGGTTCCGGTTTGCTCCAGTTGAATCTGAGTGAGTGAAACTAATAATAAAGGTAAAATAGTGAAATATTTGTAGATAAACAATCTTTCAAATACTCTAATTGCACGAAAGATGAAATGATGAAATAAAATGAATGTTTTAGATCAACGTCGAATCGAAATCTTAAAAAATTCCTTTCCTTTATTATTTATATTTTAAGGAATATACGAGTAAATAATATACGGATAATGGACAATGTAATGTTATTGAATGGTTCTGAAATAATGAAAGAATATAACAAAAACGTATTCAACGAGCGACACCTTTACCAGTTTAATAATCTAAACGGATCTCCCATAGAAGGAACAATATTTTCTGCACGGGTGAGTCCAATGACAGAAATAGCTGACCCGCCAGGAAATTCATGTTTCTGACCGGAGGCAGAGTGCTAGTGGTGGTGCTGATGATGGTGGTGGTGTGGTAGCTCTGCTTCCACAATCAATAGTGTCAAGGCTCTGCCCAGCGGCCGACCTTCTGCCACTAATAATCGGTGACACTATACGATGTGTAACAAACACCAAAGTGACAGCTTTAGAAACGACATCGTTAAAAACTGACACATTTAGTTACAGCGGTGTTAAAAACCGACAGCCCCTGTGCTTATTACGTATTTATATTGGCATACCAAGTCATTAAATTAGAAGAATTTCACAGGATTTTTATGACGTAAAATTGCTGAAATTGTTGTATGATAAACTCCCCTAACTTGTGGCAGACACGTTTTAATATTATGCGGGACATCGAGGGGTGTACATTTAAGTACGCAATAAATAAAAGCTTCGCAGTTCAGAGTGGCGTTATCACAATATATAAATTGTAATGAAAATAACTTTGACTATTCATTATAACGACACATTTTATTACAGTTGGTTTGGGCACTTGGTGATGAATTTATGTACAGAAATAAATTAGAACCTATACTGTTTTGCTATTTAATTAAAATTGAACCCAGCTCAACATGAAGTTTAATTAATTCTTATTTTTCTAACGCACGGTGGATTGGCCAGGAGGATCAGGCCACTGAAAACTGGAGTGAGTTGAGGACAAAGAAGATGTTCACTAGTTTTACAGCGGTCGGTGCCAATTTGAACGATTTAATAATTTAACCAAGTATAATTTTGAAGCATTACCTCATATTACAAAATTATATTTTTAGAGCTAAATAGATTTGAGGATAACATTTTTCTTTTATTAATATACTAGTGCATTTTCTCTTGAATTGAAAAAAGACAATAATCATTGTTTGGTAGCTTTTTAATCAAATTAGTTTTGATCCTTCCGTAGAAAAGGTTTAAACCAACATTTTGTTATTTATTTCGTTATTTTATTTGTAAAACCAACAGTTTAAAATAATAAAATAAAATATATGTAAACAATGAACTAATAATATTTCTATTTTTGCAACTTTAGTTAAAAAGTGTCTTTTATTTAATCATTACGAACTAAGAATAGGATTTCACTTAATATTGATTTTACTTATACACATATAATCAATTGGCAAATTAGGAAATACTGTAATTATTTATTTACGTTTATAAACCGGTATTTCGTAAAGTCCTCCATCAAAAGTGGTACAAGATCAATTAAAACATTATAGTATAGGGTGTCAGAATAATAAAACATAGTATACAACTATAAATATTTGAGTATTTCGTTCAAAAAGGCCTTTGAAGCTACGTCCTCCATCATTACACGAGCAACATCTTCCGCTTAATGTGATGGTAGGAGATTTTCAAATATTGTTAGGTTATTCGTAACCTGAGAATGTTTGTCTTTTAAAAAAAAATGCTCTTAAATTTTTGTTAAAAATTACAGTGAATATGTTAAAAGAAAAACCTTCGCGAGATGTATGTCGAAAGGTTCGTAGAAGATACAATTGAGGCCAAGTCTATTATTGGATTCAATGCACTTTATATGAATAGCACTTGCGCTCGGCGAGTATCGACATTTCAACTCTATTCATAGAGACTTTGTTAGTAGTGATGGACATAATATCGAAACATTTTGCATTAAATTTGATAAATGTTTCGAAAGATTTCTCATTTTTTTTAACCTCCACTCCGGAAATGATGACAGAAACACGTGTTTGTTGACTCCTTCCCCCGACTGCGGCAGAGGCGTAAGAAATTTCCTTCCCCTCGGCTTGTGGGGAGGAAAATGATCATGTCTTCGATGACGGAGGGAGTCACTATTACGTACCAATTGTAATTCATTTTCGGCTTCAATCTAGACGGATCTCGTGTCTTTACGATGGTTCTATAATAACACCTACATTATAACTGATATAAAATATATTTTTTTAATAAGATATAATAATTTTTAATTTGCTGTCACATAATATACAATAGGTATTTCTTTAAAAATATTTGTGTTTATACCTATGCCTCGGAATGATATTTTTTATACTTTGCAATGTTTCGGTTACTGATTTCATTAGAAAAAAAAATAGATCGATTATTAATAGCATCGAAATACCGTTTCAAAAAATAATGCAACATTAATTTCGAATTGGATTTCTCGATTATGCCAAATGCTAGTTATCAGCGTTGAATAAGATGCTTATAGAGGATGCTGTAATAATTATTATCATATACATCTTCAGAATTAAACAATGAACAATTCAAGCGGGTAACGATCCCGAGCTAGTGGCATTTTACCACAGTGACCTAACTTTTAGAACCGGTTTTCAAGATTTACTGTATACATATACAATATTCTCCAAGCCTCTGAATTGCTCTTTCCGAAGTATAATATTGACTTTACTTTCAAGAAGTATTCTTTAGTTAATTAAATTATATAACTCCCGAAAACAGAGTGTCTTTGTTTTAACAAATGCCCATTTTGGAATGTGTACACAAACCAATGGTGTTTGATTGTTAGCAATAGATTTGATATTTAATTACCTTAAAGCCTTTTGTGCAGTCTAGATGCATTGATCATTCCTAGGAAATCGTGAAGTATATTGTTGTTGACTTAATTAATGCAGTTAGGCGCCATTTTTCATATTTACGTATCTTGTGATCAGTTCTGAAGGCGCAAGTCCATAGTGAGAATAAGATGAATCCCAAAAAGGAAATGAAAAGGGATGAAAGGAAAAAAGGTGCATTTATGGTGTTTGCTGAGTGTGATATCGTTATGCTGCAGATAATGTAAAAATCTTGGCTATCGAGTAAAATTTAGAGAAGCGAACAACAAATAACAAATTGAGCCAGTTAGTATTTCATCATACGTCGGTCACTTTAGGTCCAGTGTTTCAATATAGACCTCCCCCCTTGATTTGCCATTCGTTCGTGTCAGCAGTTGTCTTAATCCACCTTGAACTTGCCGCTCGTCTGGTGACCAGCGGGTCTTTGATCATTCTTAGTTCATATTATTATTTGAATCAGTGTGCTTTCCTGATGCACCTCTGCAAGAGTCTTGCATTCGGATTGGCAGTGAACTGTGGAGGAGTCAAAGAGGCTCCTCTAAGTGGGCGATAACGTGCCTCACGAATGGCGGTACATCTGGTTATGTATCGGAAGATATTCACAAACGTAGTTGAAACATGAAACGATCAATCAAAGTAAAGCTATTTGGGTTAGTTGTTAGTTTGTCGTTGCGAGATTTACATACTTTCATTCGAGTCCACTTAATGCTCAACTCACACTGTAATTCAATTCACAGTCTAATTCTGCACTTAACTACGAGTATTGTTTCGTTCTTTTGTCAGAATTTCCCGGAAGAGTTGCGTTAACGGCTTAGGTACAGCAGGAGTGACACGGGTCGTTGTATTCCCTCTTCAGTTAGATGTCAGTTACTATTTTCACATGTCTCACTTTGCTTATTAATTTATAAAAATAAAAATAAATTTATTACGTAATCAAATTTCGGATCATAAACAACAGAAGCGTGTCGATATACTTTTTTCAATTTCGTGGATAATCCAAAATCAGAAGTGTTTGGTTGATATTTTTATTTGTTTATAATATTTTTAAAGATCGTCGTAGCTCATAGAACATAGAACACCGGTGAATACAGTGGTATTGTGACAATATATTTAGATTGCTTTCAAAATCTTATTGTAGGTACTTTTCAAAAGACAGAAAGTATTTATTTATTTATAAACCGAGATACGTAATGTTATATTGTAACAAAGGTGCTTTTAAAAGGTTTTTTTTTTCTGTTTGATCATACTCTCCATAAGTTGAACTCCAGTAGCTCATGGTTATTGGGGAGTATTTACGTAAATCATACATTACATAATATAATAAAACTGTAATAATATTTAATCATTGAAGAATATAATATTAATCAAAACCTAAATGAAACACGAAACCGAAAAAAAACACAGAAAATAAAAAAGGTATTAGTAGCATCTGGGAATCGAATCCTGCCTTACTGGGACAACCGCTCGACCGACTGAGCTAATGAGACCAGTTCACTTTACGCCATCTTCATCGATATCATACCCCAATTTCAAGACTTATCAATATTATCCTTCATTATGCTTTTATTTTATTAAAAAAAATAATAAACAATTTATTATATTCTTAGCTCCACCAAACTGAACATTGTTTTAATTGACCACCCCCTATTATTTTGATTTCAGTTTTATCCTTTGATAATGACCGCCTCCCCGCAGCTGAGCAAGCCGGAGAAGAAGCAGAACGGCGATAAGAAGTCCCCGGCCAAGGACAAGGGGGGCGAGCGGGCCCCTTCGCGCGCCTCGAAGGGCTCGGGAGACGCGGGCGGTGTGGAGCCCGAGCCGCGCGCGCAGGACCTCTTCGGCTGGCTCCGGGTCTTCAGGATGGCCGACATGATGCTGCGGCAAGGGTGTTAAAGGGATGGAGACGAAGGGTGTATAATTTTCCCCGATTTTATGATTTTCCAGATTATCATATTGTCACGTTTTTCTTCACGATTTCCGTAATTTCCACGATTTTCACAAATTCTGTTCTTCACGAATTTCGTAATTTTAACGAATTTCGCGATTTCCATGAATTTTGTGACTTTTACGAATTTCGTGATTCCATTTGACATTGTATGTCCATTGTGATGGTTCCAATTTATAAAAATCTGGATGTCAATTGTTATTGTATTTTGTAAACTAGTAACTCTGTGATGGGACGTTATTAAATACACTGTAAATTTGTGTATTTAACTTTATTTATACGAGTAAGCCAACCGGTTTCGACACATCCGTGCCTTCGTCAGAACAGGTATGAATATAACGATAATATCCATATCTGCGTCGACAAAGGCACGGTTTTCTTTTAATGATTACTTTGTGTTCTATTTATTATAATGGAGAATGTTTCTTCTCAAAATATGGAAGTTTAAAGCAGAAAACATAGGACAGTTTGTTCAGAGGGTTTTATGCACCCTTCGTACGATATGTGAGAATGGAAAATCGAAATGACACCAAATAGCAAATGTAATGAATTAACTATTCTATCAGTAGGCTATAGAGAATTATCAGACACTTCCAACGTTCCAAAGCACTTCGAAAGTTGACAATTAAAGAAAAATGATCGAATAATTCACCTCTTCACTTTTTGTGCACTATTCCTTAAAATAATAAAGCAATAAAACTACTTGTATAAGCAATGGAACAATACATTAAATCAGTGCCATTTTACCAATGTTGAATTGTTGATGTATTTACTGACATTTTTGTTCTGAATGAAACCATTGATTGTGGAATTAAATTGATACCCCTATGCGAGTATAATTTTTTTTTCATAATTAGGTGCATTTTAATCGAATTTATACCGTTACATTATTGATTAGTGTACTGCATTTGTTTTAGTAAATAAATACAGAAATTTGTAGTTACTTTATTAATGGAATGGAAAAAAATACTGTTTAAATAATGCGAAATATCCATTGCAAAAGTGATGAGATCATTGACCTTCGCCAAAAAACATTTTGACATAGTCTTCTTTCTTATCTAGGTTTTAAACAAAATATAAATACCATATTTGCACCTCCTTCCACAGTGAAAGAGGCTATACGAACATAATAATTGAAATGGTATTAGTGCTAGGTCCGGATAGCGAGGTACTTCTTAACCCTCCCTTTCCTACTTCTCCTCTCTAATTTTTTTCTGAGTTACAACATTCTCCAATTTGGTGTGCCATAGTCTCACTGGCTTCGAATAGCTGGGACTCTTGTGTGGCATTCACGTAAAACAGGAAATATAAATGTGTTTTATCAATTCCTTTTAGGAAATTATATTTTTAATAAATAATACAATTTCAATTAACATATTTTTAATATAATTCTGAGCCAAAACATTTGTGATTAATTTATTGAAATAAAATGTTGGTAAACGAGTAATTACTTTGTTGGGTTGAGTTATTGAAACCACAAAAACGAAGCCTACGGGACATCTATCAAATAAAGACTAAATAATGTTCCACTCTCGGAAATGCATGATAATAAGTAGGATTAATAAATAATTAGAAGTCTCGTAAATTATTTTGTCAATTAAAAACTTGTATAATTATTGTTTTAGGTTGGATGTTGTCGTAGGAAAATGTTCGAATGTCTAATTGTCGCGATGAAACTTGGTGATTTTGGTGATTCAAACGATTTTTTCTAGCAATTTTCATAAGATTATGATTATTCCATAAATAATCGTTCTATATTTTCACCAGCTGTTATCGTTACATTACTGATTCATAGAATTTTTTTCGTAAGTGAATTTATGTGACAATTGTTTAATTATTTGTTGTATTTCTCAAATCATGTTGAAATGTTATACGTTTCCTTTATTTTTTGTCGGTCAAAAATAAAACATTTTCCGAAAATATGTGTGTCAAAAATAAAACATTTTCCGAAATATGTGTTTGACTGTTTATGCTTAAAAATATTTACTGCTTTTATATTCGCATTTAATTATGTTCACTTTCATATTGTCTTCAGTTTGTTTTGTTTTACTGTCAGTTGAATCCATACAAAGTAACTAAATTCAATTAATTATATCTGTGTAGAATATGAGAGTCTTTATGTATACTGTCTGTTGATTAAATATATAGTTGAAGTTGAAACATTATTGATCTTATTTCCCAATAATTGCACCGTTTCTTTTGGGATGGGGTAAGTGTTGAAGTACCAACCCTCTGTCTCCTTTCCGGCAAATAAAAATGAGTTATTGACTACTAATATAGTTCATTGGATGAAAGCTTACTCATCGCTCGGGGTAAAAATAAGATTAGTGGTATTTTGAAGCTGCTTGTGTAGGCGCTATATGTCCATATACATATATGGTGATGTGATATCAGAAGTATTTCACTGACGTCAGAATTAATAGACTTGCCCTAAGTACCATTTCTACCGCTGGATGTCGTGTGATTTTGTCTGCGGGAAGCAAATAACAACACATTCGATTTTTGGAAACAAGTCGAATCTTCTTACTTTTTGCTGTTTTATTTAAATTGGCTGGCCCTTCGCCCCCCTTATTTTGGTTTATCCCCCTTGCGTGTTAGGGCATCTCCATGTTATGTATTATTTGCTATGTGGAAGCATTTGTATTTTGCTAACTAAAATAATGATTGAACACCAAAAGCTGAGGAACAACTTATATAGGTCATTAACTCACAAAAGTAATACGTTGATAATTTGTATAACGCTATTGTGATATTACCACAAGGGAACGGATTCAAGCAGATAAATATGATCGAAATAATATTTTGTTGTATTCGAATAAGGAATAATAGTACCTAACCTAACCTAAGTCAATCTAACTTAACCTTGACACACCTATTCATATATTCCTAATATTCGCGTCCTGGTATACAATTACGATTTTTGTGTCAAATCAATGATCATGATTAACAAATTATTTAGTTTTGAGAAATTATTCATTTTTGTTTCTATTTTCACTAATGGCATTCTAGTGCTGAAGAATTATATCTACTAATGGCATTCTAGTGCTGAAGAATTATATTTACTAATGGCATTCTAGTGCTGAAGAATTATATTTACTAATGGCATTCTAGTGCTGAAGAATTATATTTACTAATGGCATTCTAGTGCTGAAGAATTATATTTACTAATGGCATTCTAGTGCTGAAGAATTATATTTACTAATGGCATTCTAGTGCTGAAGAATTATATTTACTAATGGCATTCTAGTGCTGAAGAATTATATTTACTAATGGCATTCTAGTGCTGAATTATATCTACTAATGACATTCTAGTGCTGAAGAATTATATTTACTAATGGCATTCTAGTGTTGAAGAATTATTTTTTTATTCTAAATATTATTCAGATTACCAATTACCAGCGTAAGAAATTTGGTGACCAAAATATTTTGCGGTGTCTGAACTAGCCACATCGTTACCAAAACACACACGAAAACTTAAATAATTAATATTCGTGGTAGAATCTACAGCAACGGACCTATTATTGGACTAAACTAAAATATTTACAGAGCCCACTTATTAGTATTACAATATTGAAAGTCTTTTTTATTCGAAGAAAGCCTTATTGTCTTCTTTTCAACGTGCTTACACCTCAGAGTAAGAAATACATAGACGCGAGGGGAATACACCAAAATAACGGAGGCGAGAAACGGCAAATAAGTAAAAAGGTTCGGTTTGTTTACAAAAACCGAATACGCTGTTAGAGTATTTAGTTTTACTCTCTTATAAATTGCTTACCACAGTCAAAACAAACGTGCCCCGCAGTGAATTAGGCTGGTGGTAAAATGGGTGTCACGTGACTTTTGCCTCTAGCCGTTGAAATGGTAAGTTTAGGCAAGTCTATTCATTCTGACGTCAGCGGCTTACACCAACTCACACGAATCCTGAAAATATATAGTACCTACTTGTGTAAATTTTGTTTTTACTTTTTCAAAATTAGAGCATCTTTGGTTTGATGTTGAAAGCTTTCCAATGTGGAAATTTCATGGTTTGGGCTCATTGGCGATAGATGTCAGTTTACTTGATAAATTTCCTTCAAAATTGTTTTGTCCGCCTCTCAACAGATGTCACTCATTAAAACCGTCCGATGAAAATACTCGCCCTTCGCGCGACTGGCTAAAATACCCTGAAAATAGATTTCCCTCGAAATAAATTAATCGCCATCTGGCACAAAGATGTCAGTCGACTTTTAGAATTTATTATCAATAGAATTTCGCGATATTTGTCCGCGGCCCGACAGATGTCACTATTCGTAATAAAACTTATAAGACAAGATATATATAACATTGTACGTTGCCTATAGACCTGCAAACTAATAAATGTAGGAATAACTACAGGAAATTCAGGATTAAAATACAACAAGTATATATTCCGTTTTCACGGTATTACGTACCTACATAATTATTATCATGTGCCAAATTCACCGAGCTAGAAAATTTTAAACTATGCTTTGTGATAGTATAAAGCCTTTATCACACTATTTGTCTAGCACGAATATGTAATCTTTGAAAATAGTTCCAAGTAGGTTTCACAAACCAGAACCGGATCATGTAAAATGACATCCCTTTGAGATATTGAATAGGTAAGAACTGTTAATTTATTTTTATTTATTTATTTATTACAAAAAAATTTCAAAATTAGAACATAATACATGATATACATGATTTTTTTAAACTTTTATTCTACTCTCCATAAGTTGAGCTCCAGTAGCTCGTGGTTATGGGAGGAGTATTTACAAACTAAGATAAAATGAATACATAGTTAGAGTAGGTGATATGAAATTAAAATTAAAAACTTATTAATTAAATACAAACGTAAATCAACAAAACACTTTTAGACTAATAATAATAATTAACCAAATAGTAATTTATACGCTAGATAGTACATTATTAGGGGTACAATATATCATTATCTAAGTTCAGGGAATTAATTTGCTTTTTAAATTGTTCATATTTCAAAGTGTCGGTTATACTAATTTTGTTTTTAGATAATAATATATTGAACCATCTTATACCTAAATACAAATAGTGGTGCTGAGCCGTGGTCGTTATTAACATTGGGATGGCTATTAAATCATTAGTTTTAAATCTATTGCTTATACTATCAGTGGAGTGAATTTTATTGATGAAAAATTCTTTGTAAATTTGATGTAAGGCGTTTCTTTTATACAGTTCGGTAATAGATGATACATTGAATTTCCGAAATATCTCTATAGTAGGAAAGTCGTATGGTTTTTTAATGATGATTTTAATTATTATTTTTTGAATTGTTATTATTGGCTGTAGCGAGGCTTTATAGGCCCCTCCCCACCCAATAATGCCATACTGCAATAGGGACTGAATTAATGCATAATATACCATTTTAATTGTTTTTTGTTTAATATTTTACGTATATATAAGTTTTCTTACTCGTTCAACGATGAGTTTGATATGGTCTTTCCATTTAACATTTTTATCTATTATGATTCCAAGATATTTGATATTAGATTTCTGATTTAGTTTAGCACAGTCCGTATTACATGTAATATCATTTACTTTGTAACATTTTTTTTTTGCGAAATGATAGAAAATAATTTATTAATTGGTAGGTAGGTACCTGAATTTAAAAAATAAATGAATTTATGCGATTCCTCTGCGACAGCATTATTTGTATACGGGCTTAAATAGAGAGAGAGCTCGCATTTTGAGTATTTTGACATGATTTTGACTTGATCGCTTCGTCTCTCAGTGTTGAAAGCTTTCTTTATTATGAGTACGATTTTTCGGTAAAATCAACAATCTTTAAATAATGACTACATTTATTTATTCCTAGCTGATGTGTGCCCCCGGCCTTGCTTGGGATTTTTTTTTTGGAATAAAGTTATGAAGTTGTGAATTCTTGCTTGTCGTTTGGGTGCCATAATTGATTTGACAGCGAAATTAAGTGTCTCTAAACAAAGCAGCATTCATTTGAAAAATTTATTCCATTCCAAACATTATTTTTTTCAAAATATATCTAAATAATAAAGTTCTTAAGTAGGTACCTATTTGTACCTTCCATTTTGAAAATATTCTACCCAAACCTTCTTCTTTTGAATATGTGATCTTTGGCTACCTGTGGTATATCTATGGGCTATCTATATCTCGTATATATAGTTTATTTTCAGTGTGGTAAATAACACACTTATTCCTGTACCGTCCACGGTACAGAACAGACCTCCCTGCGACCACCGTAGTGATTTCTTACGATTATTGTGTCTTGCCAAGTGTTTTCATACAACCAAACTAATTCTAAAGTTATACTCCACAGACATTTACACATTGACACCTAGAAGGGTTTTTAAAAAATAAGTACGTTTATCTTACATTTAATTGTACTCCCATTTGAAAGACGATTAAAACCGCCACAGTACTCGGGGCAAGTAGACTCACACGAAACCTGAGCCGTCCTATTTCCAGCCAGTGATCCTGGTATCACATTCCCGACATCAGTATTCAGTGCTGAGCATCCAGCAGTACTCGGGGCAAGTAGACTCACACGAAACCTGAGCCGTCCTATTTCCAGCCAGTGATCCTGGTATCACATTCCCGACATCAGTATTCAGTGCTGAGCATCCAGCAGTACTCGGGGCAAGTAGACTCACACGAAACCTGAGCCGTCCTATTTCCAGCCAGTGATCCTGGTATCACATTCCCGACATCAGTATTCAGTGCTGAGCATCCAGCAGCTTTCAGCTGACGGCCAATCACTGGTGAGAGTATCTTATTCTTGTTTTTATACTTTCTTATTGTTATTCTGTTCAGAGTATTTGACATTGATCATATTATCCTATCATATTTATTCATTTCTGCCGCGTTTCCCTCCTGATATTATTACTCATCTTGCACCTCCGCAACTAATCACCTTTAATACCGTTACCCCATTATACTAATGAGTAAAAGCACTCACAGCTCGGTTTAACCCTTAATACGATCGTAAATAAGTCCATCACCAAAACGGCTTTTTCCGAATTTATTGAAAATATTTTTTTCCCTGATGTCACCACTTGGTTTGCCCAAATAAAATAATCGTATTTCATACGTAGAATTCTCGAAATAATCTTGCTGCCTTTTTGCACGCAAGATTAAACCAAAATCGTACCTCCGGTGAAAGAATCCACTTAAACAATTTAATCCACCATGAGTACGCTTCACTGAACACTACCCAAAATGAACAGCTTCTTTCCCCACGGCGGTTTCCTTCTTCATTGCGTTTACCCTCTCTCCAACCATGATTCTCCTTCCACGTCGACTCAGATATGGAAGAAAGCTACTCATCCTCCGATGAAACAGCTTTCCGTCTTGTTTCTAGGGGTAAACGAACCCGTGCTAGTTCAGGTGGCACTTTGACCCCTGTAAACTCTCCAAGGAGTTCTCCTCGTTCTTCTCCACGATCGAAAAACACTAACATTCGATCACGGCCTTTCTCTCCCGAACCCTCTCGAACTTCTAATAAATATGCAGTACTCAGGACATCTTCCCCTGTACCCTCTACTTCTGCTCTGTTAGTTGAACCATCCTCAGAGGTGAAACAGTCCCGTAAATTTGCTCGTATCCCTCCGATCGTTCTCCATCGAAAAACCGACATTACTGTCCTATTCCACACATTAGAGGATAAAGGCATCGATTTTTCCGCAAAAAATATGAGGAATTATCTCCACATTCATACAAAAACGCCGCGTGAACATAGTAGCTTTACCAGATATTAATCAGCCGCAACATTGAACATCATTCCTACAGGCTCCCTGAAGATAAACCCCTCAAAGTAGTCATCGGGGGTATTCCTGAAGATATTGATACAGAGGAGGTCAAGATCGAACTTGCCCTCAGCTATCCGGTACTATCCGTCCATCGGATGAAAACTGGTCAGTCTAAACAATCGATTTCTCTTATACTGGTCACTCTGACTAAAAATGAGGAAAGTAAAAAAATATTTAACGATCTTACCTCGGTCTTCCATCTGCGGATACGGGTTGAAAACCTTCGAAATAAAATAAGGATGGGTCAGTGTTTTCGTTGCCAAAACCATGGCCATTTGGCAAACTGCTGCCATGGTCTTGAGCGCTGCGTAAAGTGCGCAGGACCTCACAAGTTTTCTGATTGTAAAAAATCAAAAGACGCCAGCCAAGTGTGCCCTTTGTGAGGGTGATCACACGGCCAGTCACAAGGGTTGCCCCGCCAGGCCCCAATCAAACCACCTGAGTTATAGGAACAAAAACCCTTCTAACTACCATCAATATAAAAACTTCAATAATTACCGTCAAGAACACCGTCCTAACAACGATTTCTCACGCCCTCCGCACCGGCTATAAAGTCAGCCACCTAGGCCTGAACCCTCATTAAGATCGAACAATTTGCCCTTCCAGCGCATTCCTCCCACCTTTGCCCCATGGACTGCGCCCCACTTCTACAGCCGTTCTTCCCATGAGGATCAACGGCCTCACAAAACTCCGGCCTTCAGCAAACAATTCAGGCTCGAACGCCGACCAGCGTCACCCCCATACCTCCACCTCCATCGAAAACTATGAGTTCTGATCTACAGACTCTCACCAAAAGAGCCACGGAGCTCCAATTCCTAATACAAAATGCAGCCAAAGAGTTATCTTCTATCCAGACCCTCATTAATAAACACAAAATATGTGATGAAATAATCGAATTTCTCCATGACTATAATCTCGATGTGTTCCATATTAATGAAACGTGGTTAAAGCCATCACACAATCTAAGAATACCAAATTATAACACCCACTGCGACGATAGAACTGTCACTAGAGGAGGCGGAACTGCTGTTCTTGTTAAAAGCAATATTGACCATTGTCTAGCCCATTCATTTTCTAATGATAATATTAAATCCACCGCGATTAAAATCAATACTTCTTCGGGTCCAATTAAATTCATTTATGTGTACGGACGACCCAAACGACAATTAATTCCTTCTGAACTAGACTCACTTCTTTCAGAAAACGTCCCCACCATAATAGCTGGGGACTTGAATGCTAAACACGGCTCATGGCACAGCCGTTATAATAATAAAAAAGGCAGATATCTCGCAAAATACTATAATACTATATCTCTAAACAAATAGTCATCGATGCTCTAGACATCCCAACATTACATCATCACGCTGGTAGGCCCGACGTTATTGATATCGTCATTCTGAAAGATACAAAACATCTACACTCCTTCAGAGTACTCAACGATTTAGCATCCGATCATAATCCGGTTCTTTTAACTTTAACAGGGGGATCGAATCCTCAGGTCCCGGACAAGCTAACCAGGACTAAAATAAAATGGCATAAACTTAAAGAAATTTTAAATAACAAAATAACAGTGTCAACTG
Organism: Halesus radiatus; assembly: GCA_022606495.2. NCBI lineage: Eukaryota > Metazoa > Arthropoda > Insecta > Trichoptera > Limnephilidae > Halesus > Halesus radiatus. Next base: position 82,203 of record JAHDVE020000792.1, read on the forward strand.
CAATACCGTGTCTAAATACCGCCACATCAAATCTAATCGAAAAAATAAAATCATGCATCAACGAGGCATCCGTTGATATTCCCAATGATACAAGTCGTCACGGAATTCCCGAAGAGATCAAAGATCTTATTAGGGAGAAGAATCTTATTCGTAAAGAATAGCAAAAGGACTGCAATCCTATTGTTAAAATGTTGGTACATCCCATTGTACTCTCATATTAATAAAGTTGGTTGTTTACAGGTGAAAATATAATAAAAACAGTAATTATTGAATGGAACACTAGTATATATTGATTAACTTGGCGGGTTTGCGATAAGCCGACGTAGCTCAACGGTAGAGCATCTGACCGGACATTAGAAGGGTGCGGGTTCGAGTCCTGCCGGCGACATTTATCTTTGCTCGAAAGGTTTTTTTCAATTTGGATGAGTGTTTTAGATTAATAATTATTGTTTATAAAAATAATAAGTGTTACCCTTTGCGCTATGCACAAAAATCTTGTCTTAAGTTTTTAAGAACTTTGGTTTATCAATTAATAAATATTTGACAAGTCAAAGCAATTTTCACCAATAAAATGTAGACATAATTTGTCTCGACGCCACCTATTGAGGGATTTAGCCGTTACAAGCCTTTCTTATACTAATAAAGTTGGTTGTTTACAGGTGAAATATAATAAAACAGTAATTATTGAATGAAACACTAGTATATATTGATTAACTTGGCGGGTTTGCGATAAGTCGACGTAGCTCAACGGTAGAGCATCTGACCGGACATCAGAAGGGTGCAGGTTCGAGTCCTGTCGGCGACATTTATCTTTGCTCGGAAAGGTTTTTTTCAATTTGGATGAGTGTTTCAGGCTAATAATTATTGTTTATAAAAATAATTGTTACCCTTTTGCGCTATGCACAAAAATCTTGTCTTAAGTTTTTAAGAACTTTAGTTTATCAATTAATGCACTATAATAGACTATCACGCCAAGTAAGAGATGCTCTAAGCGAATTCCGCAACGAGCGTTGGCACGAGTTCATCTCTTCTCTAGATAATGACAGAGCAGCTTTCTGGAAACTATCCAAATCACTCAGACGCCCAAAATCGAGGATATCACCTGACCTGATACGCCTAATACCGAACACGACGATCCGTCATTCGTCTCAATGGTGGATTCAAAAGTAGAATAAATTATAAATACCGAATCTGATGAAACACCCATCAGATTCCCATCTCCTAATGAAAATAATAAAATCATTAAAAATTAAAAAAGCTGCTGGTCCTGATGGAATTTCTAATAAAGTTCTCAAAAGCCTTCCTTTAAAGGGCATCTGCACCTTAACTGCGATCTGCAATGCGTCCCTCGGACTTCGCCGCTTTCCAAAAGAGTTTAAACAGAAAATGTAATTTTATTTTCTAAACCAGGCAAAGACCCTATTCTAACAGAGAACCATCGTCCAATTTCACTCCTTCCATGCTTAGGTAAAGTTATAGAGAAAATCATACTCACAAGATTAAATTCATTTGTTCATGATAACAAAATTTTACCAGATTTTTCGCATGGCTTTCGAGCGGGCCATTTGACCTATCACCAATTATTACGCGTGGTTGAACATATCACGGACCGCTTCAATATTAACAAAAAAACGATGCTTCTTTCGCTCGACGTAAGCAAAGCTTTCGATAAAGTGTGGCATAACGGCCTACTTTATAAGATGTACATCCTAGGTTTTCCCATTAAAATCATTTAATGGTTTCCAGTTACCTCACGGATCGAACTTTTAAAGTCAAAATAGATTAAGTATTCTCATCATCACGTAATCTTTTAGCAGGAAATCTTGCCCCCAAAGTTGCAGTATAGTTATTAAGTTTCAAGTCATCCAGTTACCTCACGGATCGAACTTTCAAAGTCAAAATAGATGAAGTATTCTCATCATTTCGTACTCTTTTAGCAGGAAATCCTGCCCCCAAAGTTGCAGTATAGTTATTAAGTTTCAAGTCATCCAGTTACCTCACGGATCGAACTTTCAAAGTCAAAATAGATGAAGTATTCTCATCATTACGTACTCTTTTAGCAGGAAATCCTGCCCCCAAAGTTGCAGTATAGTTATTAAGTTATTAAACCACCAACAAAAATTAAAAAGTAAAGAATCAATTTTAATTATGCTAGAGTCAGAAAACTTTTAGTTTAGGAACTCTGTATACCATTCATATCAAAATCAAAATCAAAATCAAATGTGGTAAATAACAATAAACAATGTTCTTTAGCAGCTCGTACCTAATATCAGTAAAGTTTTACATTAGTACAGCATTCCTAATAAGCTTTTTATTTTGAAATAACACATTTACAATAAGAAACGACTATTTCAGTTGGGGGAGACACCAACTAAGAACCCATAAAATAGGTTCTAAGGATCATAGTTTGGGTTTTACATTTTTTTTAAATACGGGCTTAGGTGCTGTTTACTAATCCTATGACGTCATTTAAACTTTTTTCCTATTTTCAAATAACCTAAACTAAGAACCCCCAAGATATTTCATGGGTTCATGACTTGGGTTTTAAATAATAACAAAAAAAAACATTACATGGTGTCTCCGCAATTGAAATAGTTGTTTCTTATTGCAATTAAGTTCAATCAAGGAATTATTAAAAAAAAACGTATTAAGTAAATAAATAAATTAAGTAAGTAAACTACGTAAATACTACGTTATTTTTGTAACCGATTCCTTTCAGAATATTTGCCAATAATGAACATATATTGGAAAAACGAGGCAAAAAATAGGTTAATTTTTTCAGGGCCTTTCTTTTTCAGTTTTTCAGATATTTCTTGAACCCCCCCCCCCCAGGACACGAAAAATATTCAGAGGTACCGGTTTCTTTTTCTCAAATTTTGGAACACCCGCTACTGGGTTTTTTGTTTTTCAGGAACCTGTTCCAAAAGTAACTGAATAAATAACCGGTTCCTCATCTGTCTCTGATAACTGGAACCGTACTCACAATCCTTTTCATGCGTCAATCATCTCTAGCCCCTAGCCACTATTATCTGTCCTGGTTTGGAAATCAATGGATTACAATTAAATACATTTATTTACGTTTTTTGTTAATTTTATTCTAAAATACTCCTTCAATTGATAAGGTGGATTGCGGCCCTGTCCAGTGTTCAACTGGTGACAAATAGTTCTACTGAAATGTGCAATTTGCATAATGCGTCACTGTTTCCTGTAGTCGGTTTGGCTAAGTCTGTTTATACGAGAAGCTTATGAACTCGGCCCAATCAATACAATATAATTAAATAAATAAATAAAAAACCTATATGTATGATTGTATCACTAAACACTCGGAACGATCGGGGAGCTCTCGAGTCATGAAATTTGCAGTATTTTGTTTGGCATTTCTAGTTATTACTACTATGGATGAGAGAAAAGATACAAATACTTAATGTAATAATGTATCATGAGCTATGGAGCTTGAAACTATAAGTATATCTCTAAAAAATAACGATCAGGTGCCATTTTACCTGTTTAATATTTTGTGATACTCCGTGGTTACTGAAAATACTTGGCTCGCAGCGTCATATCCATCATGAGCTATGGAGCTAGAAAAAGTGCATTTATTTTTAAAAAATAATTATTTATTATTTGTTTAATATTTTTTATTTATTATCTTTATTTATATGAGTTCAATAAGGCAAAATAATTTAGAAAAAACACGAAAACCGTAAGTAAATACATCGTTGTATTAATTATTGTTTTGATTTTTCCAACGAAAAGTTACGGACGGTGACACATTAAAAATTATTTCACCCACTCGGAAAAGAAACGGGGAGAATTTAATGAAGGATGAAGTAGCAGCTATAAGTTTAGTGTTTCTTTCGCATAGGATCCACATCTGGGCCACCAGGCGACTGCCTTTCCTTTAGCTGCTCAGCTGGTCGCTGCTATAGGTGAGTAAAATAACGTGAAACCGTTTTCGTAACTGTTTAAGTACTGAAACGGTTATAACAGTTTCACAGATTTTTGGAAAAGCCTTTAAAAAAACTACGCCCGGAATAAACCCGCGTGAAATGGTTCCAATAGAGCACAATTCGTTTAAGATTTCCGCTCAAAACGTTTAAAAACACATCCCTCAACACTTCCCGTCGTAAACTGTTGCTACAAAACGCTTTCTCGCGAAATGCTTTCTTCCGGAACTCTTGCTGCAAAACGTTTTTGAGCAGGAAATCGTTCTTTAAATCTGACTATTGCTACAAAACGCTTTCGCCGAAACCGATTTTTTTTAAAAATAATTTATTTATTATTAATTATTTTTATTGAGATTTAAAAACCTCATTTTAATATTTAATCATTGTAGAAAATAATATTAACATAACCTAAATGAAACATGAAAACGAAAAAAACGACAGAATTTTTTTTTTCAATCGCACCTGGGACTCGAACCCAGGACCTCTGCCTATCTGGGGCAGCCGATTAACCAACTTAGCTAATGAGACCAGTTCAGTTCAATTTACGTCATCTTCATCGATGTCATATCTCAAATTCAAGATTTGCCAATATTATTCTTTATTTTTTATCCCATATTATTGGCAGCTATCGTATTATTATTTTCTACAATGATTAAATATTACATTATTTTTAAACAGTTTCAAGTAACCGCTAATGTGGAGAAATGGAAACGGTTTCGATTACTTTGAAAAAGAAACTGAAAAGCCCATCTCTAGTCGCTTCGCTACTGTATGATTTTAATCCACTTCCTCGTTATTCCGGCATGAATACGTAAGTATGGAAAAAATGAATGAGTAATCCCAAATGTATAAAATTATGTAAAATGTTTTAAATTGCTAAAGACAGCCAACCCATCTGTATGTAGGTTAGTTATTTTTCGCAGAATTATTGGGTACTATTTTATTCCCTTCATTTAGTCCGCCTTATATTACTGTGCGGATGCTTAGTTGAATAATCAAGGCTTTAACCAGAAGTAGGTCAAATCATTCCGTTATATTAGGAATACACAACATATTATTAGTTGCAAATATTCGAGGAGATTAGACAAATAATTTCACGGAAAAATGATAGCATTATCGACACTTTTTGTAAAAAAATTGTGGCTTGAATATTCATTGAGGTAAAGAGTTTCCTATGAAGAAGTGAAGCAGCAACAAATTCAAGAACCTCCAAGCAATTATTATGAGGCAGTTAATGGGAATATGTCTTTTAACCGAATTTTTATACGAATCATCAACAAACGTTTCGTAGAGCTGACGGTGATGCTACAGCAAATTGATGAGGAAATCGACATTATCGTACTCACTGTCATTAATTATTTTTGTTTTTAATTTGTAGAACTCATTTTTTAAAATTTTAATGTAAATCGAATTTAATACTGTTATTATTTAAGTTCTGCAAGAATTTTTAGTTTTTATTATTGTGATAGCTGTTTCGGCGTTCAAGGCCATTTTAAAACTGCGGTTTATCCACAGTGTGACGACATATTTATAGGATTTTATTTACTCCCACCCCATTCTAATTTGGACGGGTTTTTAAAAATAATGATTCATTATCGGTAAAACCGATTTAGTTAGAAAATAATTAAAATTCTCTATTCTGTTAGGTTTTTATATTTATAATGTGTTTCCCGTATTTAAATGACAATGTTTTCTTAATTGATTTATTTAAATGCGTTATATTGTTTTGATAAATGTGAACATACTGATAAGCGGTGAATGTATAATTTTCCTTACTTTATTAATTAACGTTATATTCAGATCATTCGTCACAACGTTCCCTACGCATTCTATTCCTTAAAAACTTGAAGTTTTTATGTACTTAACCGCTTCAATAATCATGAAGGGGTTAATTGGAAAAACGAAAAAAAAACACATTTTTTATTAATGAATATATCCTTCATAAAAGTCATTTTGGCACTAATAAGACTGAACGCTGATTACCATTCATCATATTTTATTAATAGTAATAATAAAAAACATTAGGGATATCATCAAAATGTTGTCGCTTCCACATACCATAAATCGTATTTCTTTTCACCCGAGTATATTCGGGAGTGGTCTTTTCTGCGGGTAAAGCTTGCCCGAGTTACGTCAGGTGTGCGAATTTTTGCACATAATTATCGTTTGTGATCCTTAAGCGGTTAAAAGAATATATATTTTTTTAAGAAAATCACTATTCAGATGTCTAGTTGAAAAAATAGGTAATTACATATATGAAATTCCCTCGATAGAAAAAAATCGCGAAGTATGCTATGAAAAATATAAATAACTATAATATAAATAACTATAATATAAATAACCATAATATAAATAACTATAATATAAATAACCATAATATAAATAACCATAATATAAATAACTATAATATAAATAACTATAATAATATCTTCTATTATTTAACATGTTATAGGCATGAACAAATTTACAGTCACAGTATTTCTTTAAATGCTATTTAAGTCAGTAGTCTTGAGATTTATGGTCTATTCTTAACATGCTGTATTTTATTAAACATTTTTTAAATCATCGCTTACGCACTAAGCGTTATTTACATTAGCGCGCTCCCTCTCTTCTCGTATTAATATATCTGATTTTCAAACAAATTCCGCTTGGAGGGTATTGCTAGATGTTAAAAAAATGTTTATAATTTTTTCTTGTCGTTTGTTTTTTCTTAGAGTAGGCACAGGTTTTCTACCTTTATGGACGGCACTCCACCGCCCATTGGCTCGGAACAGTTGGGTCTCAGATCTCCTAAAATTAGTTAAATCGACACAAACTCACGGCAAGCATGTTAATAATTCTCACAAGTTGTCAGATAACTTGTCTAGACTTTTTATATGGTATCAAGATAACAAGTCACAACTAAAAATAAGCAATTGTCAAATTTTGAGGTTTTACCGAATAATGAATCCAATAATTTTTAATATGCTTCATTAGCTTCTGTCTCAGGAAATTAATGACTCGGGTATGTGGTTTCATGAGAAACTCAATTTTATTAAGCAAATAGAAACCATATCCAATAAAGCTTTGAAAATATTCGGCTTAGTTTTAAGAGTATCAATTCGATAATATCAATACTATAAAAACATTGTATATGTCGCTATTGAGGAGTCATATCGAATACAATTCCACAGTTTGGTCTCTGAATTATGAAGTTCATTCATACATGATTGCAAGAATCCATTGCGTAAATTCTTAAGATAAGTACATTTTAGAATGGGTATTCCTAGAGAATGGATAGATTACGATTGTTTACTTCATTCATTAAATTTAGAAAAATTATCTGAACGAACAATTATTTGCGATTTAATATGTTTGCTTAAGATTGTTAATTAAATGTTTTATACCCCTGAAATGTTATATAATTGCAGGTATACCTGGTAGGACAGTTGCAAGACAGTATCTACCATTTTATTGTGACAATTCAACTTCAGCTTCGCAATATATACTCCTATGCGACGAATTCAACATCTGGGGAATAAATAATTCGATATTGTTGATATATTTGGTACATCAATGTTACAGTATAAGAAGCATGCATTAGTATGGTTTTTTTCAACGAGTAGATTTAGGTTATTTGAAACTATTTAACTCCGGATAAAAGTGTCAAATTATCTTTTTTCTTTTTACATTATCTATTACAATATGTACATTTTCAATACTATTTGTAAATGTCCATGTAAAAGTCTGTAAATAAAGTCACTGGGATGTAGTGTGGTGCGTAGTATTTAGGTATAAAAAAACCCTGTTCACATCGGGAGTGTAAAAGCACTCCCCTTAGTTTTAGCTAATGACTGTGACAACACTAACAACAGTGACGCCTGTTGACACTTTTTAGAGGCTGTAATTGTTTATAAAAATACTCCTGGGTGGTTTAAACTACTCCATTTGAATGCGTCGTAATAGGCATATTCGTTTCACATCAATATTATTGCGAAATTTGTTAAAGTATTTGACGCCTTATTAGTGCCTACTCAACTGACTAGGATTTACATTAGCATCTTTAGCATACATTGTACACAATTGAAGCGCATGCGCTAAGAGGCGGCAGGTAAACAATTCGTTTTAAGATTTTGAATGTGAAAACGTTCCATTAGATTAAATTTGTTCCACTGCACTGACGTCAGAATGAACAAACTTACCTTAACTCACCATTTCAAGGTCACGTTACACCCATTTTGGCACCAGCCCAGTTCAATATCGTCCACGTTTGTTTTGCGTGATGTTGACTGGTGCAAGCAAATTATAAAACACTTAGTATAAAAGAGACAAACTAAATATTCTTTGTAAATAAGCCGAACCCTATTACTTATTTGCTGTTTTACTTAAATGGGCAGAACGCCTAGCTGGCCCCTCACCCTCCTTATTTTGGTTTCTTCCCCTTGCGTCTTAGGGCATCTCTATGTATATTTTGCTCTGTGGTTCCACTGGATGGAATTAACCTTTTTAATATTTTGAAGCTATAAACTCTAAACTTGTTTTGATAAGGGAGTAAGTTTATTTTCAATGCTGGATTCGGAGTCAATTAAAAACAAATATTTAAAAAGAGGGCTAGTGTGTTTGTAAAGTACCTACGAATATTTGATTTTTTTTTGTTAAAGAAGATTTTTGTATGTAGGTGGTACTACGATTAATTCCAAAAGAATTTTGTTGCGTTGATGTGACCCTTCTTACCCTGTTTCCTAAATTTACATTGAATAGCTATGTTATATATTGTAGGTAGATAATAGTACCGGTGATATAGTGCTGGTACAAACATCTACAGGGCTGGACATAAAATTCCCCTCTCCGGTAATGAAAACTCATTTTTAAGTGCTGTGGTTCTGTATCTATAAATAAATGATGACAATGACAAAAATTGTGATGAAAACAGGGAGTGCTCGATGAAGGTAATAACTCCAGTCCATTTTTTAATTGTTTTTTTTTATCAATAAAGACGTTAAACTTTTTAATGTTACCGGTAAATTTCTTTTTTTTTAAAGTTAATTTTCATAGTGAATATAATGTTCAAAATTTTAAATTTTCAGAGCCCGTCAAAACGCTCCAAATCTATGGTCGGTCGGTTTTGATAAGTTTTGAGGTTAGAATGTCAAATGTCAAAACAAGGATTAGCTTTACCGCACATAATTTTATATTCTATTCATAGTAAACCAAAACTAAACATCGGTAATAAAATTATGTACATTTTTAGAAACTGTCACTCTAAGAATAATAATAGTATTGAGCATTAACATTATCATAATATAATAATAACTAGCCCGTGAGCGGAAATCCAGTTGAATCGATCTCCTTACTTGATTGTAAATTTGATCGTCAATTGATCGAGAGTTGCGCTGGGAAGAGCGTAGTTGTGCATTTGAGAGTGTTGAGGCAAGATTTCGGCTCAACGGGATTGGGAACATCGGCCGTAAGCGCAATTTAAAATGTTCGCCCGGTAACACGTTCCACCTGCACCTACAGCAGATTCGGGCCTGTCTAAGGCCGAGTTGATTGCCTTTCGTCGCAGGAACTCGCGTAGAACAGAATAAGATATCTAGGTAGATAGACGGCCAGAACAGCGGGCTGCCAATAATATTAATGATTGCGATAAGAGTGACTCACGCGCCCAACTTGGTGTCGCACGGACACTAAGTTGTTAGTGTTGACAGAACCCGTGTCTAAGCGAGACATCCTTCGCAACCAATCTTACCGGTATATTATTACATTATTCGTGGTTCCGACCGGATCTCAATTTGTAATTGTAATTTGGCGCCGTTAGATTGGAGTTAGTGATTAGTGATTGCTAATTTCGATAGATATTTATGACATGTATTTTTGAAGATCGCGCGTTGTGGATCAGTGTGTTTATTTGATTTATTTTATGTTATTTCGATTCGTTGAATGCGTGAATTAATGCACAGGGAAACAAGTGTATAGGAACAAATAAAATGTGAGAGTTGAGTGATCTATGTGTTTTGATGTGTTTGTGCAGAAAAAAAAAATAACATTGTAATAACGGAATTTCTTTCTATACCGAAAACAGTTTTAGCAGAATTTTAAACTTGTTATATATATTATTTTATAATTTGGTAGGTCATTAATTGCACACTTGTTGAGGTCTTTGAATATTCACTATAGCATATTTTTCATAACAACTGTAGACAGGAAGAGCACCCTATGAGATTTAAAAAAAATAGTTTAAGTTAGAATCAGGGGCGGCTCTTGACTCGACTTTTCAGTGTGTTAATATGGCAACAATATTGATGTTATTGTAGCCAAAAAAAATTTTTTAAATTTTTCAATAAAAATATAATTTTTTATAAAAATGTTTTTGCTAGGATGTTATTTGGTTAATTGAACTTAAAAATACAAAAAAAAAATCGGCTACAACAACATCAATAATGGATTTTTTTCAGTCTTAGCACTTTAGTACACCAAAATGCCACGAGTCGCTCCTGGTTAGGTTAGTTAAGTTCGTCATAATAAACATGGTTTCTCCCGACTTTCTCCCCTTTCTTAGAAATCTTTTAAAAATATTAAACAGATACCGTGCCTCCTTTTTGACTATGTCGAATACTCCAACGCTCCATACCTCACGATGGAAATGGCATTACGAACTGATAAGTTTGACGTGGATCAGAAATTCCACAGAAAAAAGCTGTGAATAGAGGTTTTCCTGCTTCACATAAACAGATTCTCTGTTTTACAGTTAAGATATCTATAAAACGTTATTGTTTATTATTAAGTCAATTATTGATAAATGAAATAATTAATTTTTAATATCAAATAATCGTTACAATTAAAAAGATAAAAATTCCATAGTAAAATTGTGAAGCTGCTATTCATACACGCAGGTGTTTATTTATTCAAAACATGTCCAGCTTTTAGCAGAGACAATTACATATTGCGAAATTTTGCGTTTCAAAATTGACTAGAATTTTCCTTTCGTCACGAAGATAAATTTCTAAATAAAGTTAATATCGCGAAAATGTGGGTGCCCGTATTATTATAATAGTAAAGTAGTTACTGGATACGTTTAGAACAGTAGTTGTTTCAGTTCACAGTCGGAACTAAACTTATACTACACCGCTATTACTCGGAAAAGCTAAACTGCATCCACATTTGTTCAATTTAATCAAAATTACAAACAACAGCTGTAATTATTGTGCACGTTATTTCGGTAATACCTTTACAAACAGCTGTAATTATTGTACATGTTATTTCGGTAATACCTTTACAAACAGCTGTAATTATTGTGCATGTTATTTCGGTAATACCTTTACAAACAGCTGTAATTATTGTGCATGTTATTTCGGTAATACCTTTACAAACAGCTGTAATTATTGTGCACGTTATTTCGGTAATACCTTTACAAACAGCTGTAATTATTGTGCACGTTATTTCGGTAATACCTTTACAAACAGCTGTAATTATTGTGCATGTTATTTCGGTAATACCTTTACAAACAGCTGTAATTATTGTGCATGTTATTTCGGTAATACCTTTACAAACAGCTGTAATTATTGTGCATGTTATTTCATTATATAAATATAAAATCAGTGTTGGAATAAAAATTCAATGATCACGGATAAACCTTTTTTTATTATATTTACAAATTGTCCATCTAGTCCTAGTGCAAAACTGTGCCAAACGGCACAATGGCAGTTGGGATTGTGTTACACTAATTACTTACCGTGAGAGAGCAATCCTCAGCGCCACTAAAAAAAAAAATATTTAAAAAATACAAATATATTTAAACATATAAAAGAACAGATTAGAAGTAAAATAAATGTTGAATTCCTTCTAACCTCTCCCTCTATTCACACTTTTAGGTAAACGAAATTGGAAAAAATGTTCTCCTGGATAATTTCACTGTTTGGCGTTTGACACAGTTTTACACTGGACTAGATAGACAAAATTACTGTAACTTGTGCACGCATGCTGATCATAATATCATAATCGTAAATTTTGTAATTTGTAACAGTTTTACAACTGGATCGATCCCGGGTATTTACTACAAGTTTTAAAGTAGTTTACTCATGATTAACAAATAACTAAAATATTAATTTTAATAAAATAAAAAGTATTGTTAGTTAGTGCAACCAAAAAAAGTGTTCAGTTAGCAAAGACGCAAATCAGTTAGTGAAGACCCTTTAGGATGGATAGCAGCAGCGTATTCTGGCCGGGCGGCAGGGCGCGCAGTGTCAGTGTGGGCGCCGCCCCAGAGTTGGTGGGACGCTTTGAGCGGCGGGAATGCATTCCTTCCCCCAAGAGGCGCTCCTCCACAATGGACATTATTCAAAGAAGGTAAACACAGTTAAATTTGCAAGTAATTAAGGACGCCCAAAGATAAACAGTATGATATACTAGCCTGGATAACACTATATTATGGATAAATATGTAGCCAGATTACCAATGTATTTATTTAGTTTTAACTTAATTTAATCGGCGATCCCTCTGTTTTATTACTGAAAAAATAGGTTAAAGTACCTAACCTCTTTAGGTAGAAAAATATCAAAAGAAAATTCTCGTCAAAATTTGTACCGATGTTTGATACCTGAAATTGGTTATCACTGCGGTTCCAGTTACCGGATACCGATGTGGAATCGGTTCCCCAAAAAGAAAAAAAAAACAACATGCGGAGGGGTTGCTAGAGAAATTCCGAAAAAGGGAACCGACTCGTCAGAATAGGGGTGGTTAGAGAAATACTAATAAAAAAGGACCGGTAACTCAAAATATCTTATCGCGTTGGTAAATTGCCAAAAAGGAACCGGTTCCGAATATAACCGCTTCACCAGAGAAATAATATCGACGGTTCCACTGACAGCAAAGAAACTGGTTCCAGGTAACCGTGACAGGAATATCGACCATCTCTAAAAAAACAGCTTAATATTTATAAAATTACTTTTGCTTTCTGAAACAAAATTACTTTTTCATAGAGACTAACTGAAAAAGCCATCAGGTGAACCTACGAAACTTTTGTGCAGCTCTACAAATAAACCAGAACCAACAGCCAAAACCAAAATAAAAAAGATACCTACGCCATTAATCATGTTCAATCAATGCAAAATTCATCGGTTAAATTATTAGCTCAAAAAAGTTTATACGAAAAAAGGAATAATTTTTTCAGTAAGAGCAATTCTGTGGTACAAAATTATATTTCAGCATATTAATTACCCTATATATAATACAAAATAGACTAGAGCACACTTACAATACTCGTTTCAATTTTAATGCAGGATTAATGGTTACCAAGCATACAAACAAATATGGATAAAGAACTTTAGGTCACATGATTCCTAGCTTTTTAAATATGTTACCCGCTAAAATAAAAAAAAGGATTAAAACTAAACAGTTAATAAATATATCGAAGACTTGGCTAGCTGAAAGAAACTAATTGTATTAGATAATTAGGAAGTATTATTTTAAGTACGATTTATTGTTGTTATTTATGTTTTTATTTTATTTTTGAGTACGATTCTTACGAACTATTTATGTTTTAAGTGTGTTACATATGTTTTTATTTTATATGGTTATATATTTATATTTTATATTGTAACTCCTTAACTGTAAATTCAGTATAAGGTTTTGAATAATAAGCTCCCGTTAGTCAAACTACTAAACAGTAGTTTATCGGGACTTTCTGCCTTACATTTTGTAAAATATCAAGTTATTATTATTATTTTTTTATTATTATTTCTTATAAACATTTTTGATTAATTACTTACTTACTTTAATCAATTTTTGTTTACGTTTATAATTTGTCTATTCTTACATTATTGTGTTCTATGTTTATCATTTATCAATACTTGACGTTATTATTTTTTAGTATTCTATATATTCCTGATGAAGAAGGCATTGCTTTCGAAACATGTTGATATCTGTGTATATTAATAAAGTGGTGAATACAAAGCAATGTTTTAATTTATTTATTGTCTTAAAGTTAATAAAAAAAAGGTTTCAGTGTCTGGTCTTCTTTTATAGGAAAGTATTGTTAGAGTTTCATGTCGAAGTTATTGGTAGTTAAGTATGAAAATTATCACGATCGTGATTATAAATTACCAACGACTTTAAACTTCTTACGAAGTCTACTTTAAAGAATGCAAGGTAATTTCATCCATTTGTGGATATTAAGACAGGGGTGGGTTAGCTCCCTTAATGCCCGGGTACCCAGTCGCCAGTCTGTCGCCCTGTTCTACCCCCCACGGAGAAACTATAACACCACCCACAGGCCAGCACTGTCTCCGCCTTTGGCTATCTGTGTTCTGCGGACCGTGGAACGTATGTATTACCATTGAATTCTATTCTTGGGACGGGTCTGTCTGATTGGATTCGCAGGCGGAAGCTGACTTGTTGACAAATGTACATCAATTGATTTATCAAGGGATTGTTATCGAGCTGTCGTATTACTATTGCATACGAGTATAAATTTATGAAGGCATTCATACTTTTATCTCTATCGTGCACAATAAGGAACTCCAGTTCATTTTTTTTATCAATAATGACGTTCAAACATAAATCCCAGTACATTTCGTTTTTTTCTAAAGTTTGGTTTAATGGTTAAAATAATTTTCAAGGTTTTATCTTTTCAAAGGCCGCCAAAACGCTCCAAATCTATAGCCGGTCGGTTTTTATCAGTTTTGAGATTAGAATGTTAAATGTCAAAACAAGGATGACCTTTACCGTAGATAATTGTAAATTCTATGCATGGTAAACCAAAACTAAACATAAGTAATAAAATTATGAACCTTTTTAGAAAAGTAAACTCAAAGAATAATAATAGTATTGACCATTAACATTATCATAAAATCCGTATTGATAATTGGTTTGATCATAAATACTCTAATTTCTTTCATGAATAATAGTTGTTTATATTGAACAAACTATTATTCATGAGGCTTAAAGTCATTCAAAGTAAGATTAAATTCCGCCAAAACTAAAAAAAATATGTTTTTAAAATACAAACAAAATCGAAAAATAAAAATGTTCATGCTAATTCATAAACAGAATGCTCACTTGACGTCAGATGTTCCAAATACAATGGTACCAACATAACACGGTGTTTTGATGAGCTGATTTTTATTGACTTTTAAATAACGATTTATAAATTCTACGTATAATTATATATAATGAAAGGTATATATTCAGAATCGGCGTTTACTGATCAACATGAATATATATTTTTAAATCATTATATATTTCACTGTTCCTTATTGTTTTATGTGATTATTTTAAAAGTTAAACGATAGTTCAAAGCGCCATAGCTTATGATGTGAAGTGATGAAGCAAGCTGAAAATAGTTGCGCTATTGCTGCTTTAATAACTAATACAAACACAGTTTTTGTACTATTACTAAAGTTAACGTGAAAATATTTGTATTCCAACAAGATGCCATGCTTTTTCATACTTGCATAATTTGATCAAAATGATTTATTCTTTATAGGGGGTAAAGTTGTTTACGTTTAATTATACCTACATATTGTGGCTTCCCACTGTGGGAGTAATTAAACACAAGAATAGCACCCCTAAATAGATTATTATGTAAGTAAATGTTACGTAAATTTAGGATAGGCTATTAAAGTTGAGTAAAGCGCACTCGGGGTGAAGTTTCACTTAACAAACGCTATTTATATATTCACTAGCGCAGACCCGTGAAAATATAATAGTAGGAAAATGGGATATTATAAGTGTCGGATCTGTGAAGAGTTTGCATCAATTATTTGCAATTTAAAAAAAAAAGTATTTAAAAAAAAATTAAAATATAATTTTTTTTTACTCGAATCCTGATCACATGCTTGGAAGGTAACTATGCTGAACTTTGAACTTTGATTTACTTTGCTCTCAGAGTACCTAAACATGAGTTTACTAACTCTAACATAATTACAAAAAGATTTTCTAAAAAACTTTGGATGAGTTTAATTTTTGGTTTTGTTGGAAATTTGAAACTTATAAAACTATACACTGCAAATGTGGGCAGAGGATTCACTCCTTACGCAGCACTATTTTCGGTTTTTTAGATTTAAAGTTTTCATTCTCGCTATATTTAGCTAGAGAATTTAATGTAGGATTGGTGTGGCCGGCTAGGCCACCATAGAACTTAGTTGCGTGGGTGACAATAAAATCTTTTATCAACGAAATGTTGGAATCATTATGGATAGTAGAAATTCTACACCATTTTGGCGCTGATAGCGAAAGTCTAATAACTTTGGAAGGTTTGCAATTTTTTAATGCTACTGTCGGCGGCATACCCCGAAATGGGGCATGCGTAAGTGAAGCAAGGCCTGATGGTTGATTTATATAAAAAAAACTATGCTGACTATTACACCACCACTATTGTATGCCACGACTACATGATCGCCCAACCTCCGTTTGTACGCGTTCGGCCAACGTTAACTCGAGTTCGGCGAGTTCGCCCGAGATCACTCCGGTGGCAAACTAATTGGCCGAACTCGCACAAACCGGCCTCCACACATTGGCCGTTCAGTATGAATTCGGCAGGCGATCCTGACGGACGTAGAATAAAACATGACTGAACTATAAACAAATAAATGCCCAAATATGCATTATGAATATTATGCAAATAATAATAGAATAATTTGTATAGCTCCGTTTTTCACGAAAAATCACCTCAATAGCGAAATGCATGTAATCAGATGTATAATCAGGGCTAGTTGTTATATTTTTTTGCGCTGCAATCTGACTCAGGCTGTGCGTAAAGGTAAAATAGTGAGCTAAAACAGGCGCAATAGCTATCGACAAGCCGTGGGGACTATCAAATTGAAATTCGCCATATTTACTAACATTTTAAAAGACAAAAACATGTGACAAGATATTTTTTTTGTGATGTTCAAGAAACAAAGGATGGGTAATTTGATAATTATTATTTCATAGATGCCTATTATTTATTTCCGGTATTATGTGTACCTAATGCTATTATGAATTTCGGTAGACTTTCTATGAATATCGGTAGATCGATAGATTTTAACTAAAATATCATCACTAGATTGGAGTTCGTAGTTGGAACGTTGGCCGATCATAGAGTTGCCCGATTTATAATCACTACACATCGGCCAACGTCCCTACCCGAACTCAGTTCGGGTTGGTCGTAGCATAAAGTCATTATATGTACCTACCGAAAATAGGTATTTTTTTAATGTTAATATTAGAATGTTACATCCAAAATTATATATTATTGAAAAAAAAAGTAATTATTTCGCATTTCAGAACAAACACATTTAACATAACCCCCGCGTGGTCACCAATTCGTTTATTGCTTATGACTACGAATTAGCCATTTACTTATGATGCCTATATTTTAATAAATTGTATGTGTGTTTAATTTCAATATAATAAATACATTAAGCTGAAATAAATAGAGATTTTTAAGTGCATTTACAAATATTAATATAATAACATATTTGCTTATTCCTATTCGAAACACCCGGGCAATATTCACGCCTTGACCAAACGTATACGAGTATATTGAATTTCCCAAAAGCCTTTATTTTTATTACAACATAGTTTCAGCCTTTTAAAATATTTTGGGTAACCTTCGAAAATCATCAGATAACAAGCTTCTAGACAAGAGTCCTTTCAGCGCTCCTAAAATAACAGTTCAATAAATAAGTAGGTACAGTACCTACCCAATGGAGATGATCGATTTTCAAGAATAATGTAGGTACCCATCTCATCTGTATTTATCTTACGTCCATAAGGAGAGGAGTAACTTTGAAACATTGCCGCTTAATTTAATTAACCTTTCCGTGCTGAAATTCCCCAATTCGAATGTTTAATTGATTATATCGATCGAGAAGCCAATTATTACACGGGGACCTTTGTCGATTTATATTAAATCGACACATATTATTCCAATCTCCTGTAATTCCTAGCCCTATAAAGTAAACTTGTCAATAAAGTCGGATCTCCAAGCTACTTCCATTCAGGGAAGGTACACAACGGTGGACGAGATTACAAACAAACCGTGCGATTTCAATTTGTAAGCTGACCCATGTTCAATCGCCTCTCGTCTGCGCCTGTACACTTGTACAACACGTTGCACGGGTAAACATAAATTAATCCTTTCGAATATCAACGGTTAAGCCCAATTTCGTTTCAATCTGAGATTATCTGTGCTGATCAGATATTTTACTCGCACGCATTTAATGAATACTTAAGATCCTTGGCTTTAGTTTAGGGTCACATAAAATAAAACCGCTTTTCCATCTTCCAAAATAAAAAAAAGTTTCAATTCACAGAAGAAGTTGTCTTCGGTATGGTATCCCGAAGGATTAAGGTATACAAATGGAGTAAACATCAGTGTTTGAAATATGGGTAACAACATGAGGCCAATTGGCATCATAGAGATAACACGGGCATCAGTCGGTTACAAGATCTCGCCGGGTATTATGGATATCAAATGATAACGGCAAAATGACTACATGACTGGGTCGTTCTCAAATTTTTTGAAAAAGCAATGGTGTAACATTTCATCGTTTTTACCATGATCAATATTCGTGTAAATAGGCAGCGACTCTGTCCGTTGAGTTCGTTCGCGGTCGGAAGGATCGGGGGACATCGACAGCAGCCTCACCCCCCTTTCTACCTCACGCGTCGAACAATATTTTACACTCATTTTGCAAGGAACGTAGGTTCTATTTATATACCCCAACGTCTGAAAGATTCGACGTGGAAGATTCACCGCGAGGAAAAATATTTGTTATTATTTGTGTGTTTTTTTTACTAAAATAATTCAGTAGAAATAATAGCCAAGTATTAAAAGGAAATAAATAAAATAATAACAGTTCTGCAGTATGATGAAATTATATATTTGCAAATAATAGCCTGGTGATATACGAGTAATATGGTACATGAGAATCTCAGATTATTGAATATATCGATGTCTATGATGAGAACATATCAATATGCACAAATAAAAATAAAATTAAATACATAATAAGAAATATTATTAGAAATTCCTCCAATAAAATGAAGGACATTATCTGGATCATGCTCATCGACCAGTTTTCTTAATCGTGCCGCAGTGTACATTTATACATATATATATATTGTATTTCTTGGTAATTAACTTTGTAACAATTTATAGACATTCTGTTTGAAGAGTTTTTTTCACTATGTAATTTTGTTACTAAATTTTATTAGATTGGATTAGACTCAGGGAACATGAACTCTGTTTACGAAATAATAACTATACCGAGTTTGTTAATCATTTATTAGAGACAGGCCATAGCGTCAATAAAGAAGAAAAGAAAACTAATTTAAAAATTCAAATATGAATACAAACATGAATTTAAATTGTGCGCCTTAGAAACTTTAGAAATAAGCAAAAAAATAAATCTAAAAATAATTTAGTAAACAATATAATAGCTCCCTGTAAATCACCTTTGTTAACCACATTTTTTAGTAGTTATTTTGACTCCTCCCACCGCCCCCCCCCCCTTCAAATCACCACTCCCACTACCCTCACCTAATAATGTCTAATTATTTCTGTACTTTAATTTAATTAATTAATTTAAATTTAGCTCTAAGAACGCTAGTGAATGACACGGATGTGTCGAAACCGGTAGCGCAGTAATAAAATTAAGTAACAAAAATACATTGCTCAAATCGAACTTTGTTTATCAGTATGAGGATGAACGTGATTGTTCGAAACCGGTCCGGTCCGATAAACAAGTTTTAAATTTCTTGTATTTTTTCGGCATTCACTATATAGCAGTTTCTAGACATTTTGTTAGGAAGTTTTATCTATTATGTACTTTTGCTATTTTTGGTTTAATTTAAGTTAGTTTTAAGAACGCTGGTCAATGGCACAGTTGTGTCGAAACCGGTAGCGAATTTAATAAATCAAAAATAGCAAAAGTCCATAATAAATAAAACTTACAAACAAAAAGTTTTAAATTGCTTTCATTATACATCATTCAAACATTTCCGCGCTGTGAATTTGTGTGCGGTGAACATTCCCCGCGATGAATCTTCCTAGAATCCTTCGGCGTGTTACTCAAAAAAATTAAAATAAGAGTTAGATTTTCCTGCAATTTGTGAATATCGGAAGAAATGCCGTGGCACACCCTTGAAATTAGGATACAATGTATAGTCAATATAGCCACTTAAAAACCCATTACCCATTGGGAATATTTACAAAATTAGTACCTACTATACCCTACCCAGTGACGTACGCAAATATTCCTCAATGGAACCGGGACCCGGGGGGTTTCACTCCAGGATACTAAAAAATAAAAACATTTTCTAATTTTTTTTATAAAAACCTTCATCGATATTCCTCGATAGAGCAGAGGCAGAGATGACGGACCGCCAAACAACTCGATCTTGGAATACACTTCTTGCTTCATTCACGTTCATATATCGTCTCATACATTCTCTTCTATCATTCCGACTTCTGACATGGCCCGATTCAAGTATTTGATATTTTAATAACTTTATTTTAATTTATACACTGTCAACTGTTTTCGGTTACATCCTAACCTTCTTCAGGACAGTGTTAACTAAATTATTACAGACACATTTTCATAAAGAAAGGAAGAGGACAGACCATCAGAGAATTAGAGAGGGGGTGGTAGTGGGTGGGGTAGGATGAGGGTAGGGGTTAGATGGATAGAAAAGGAACAAATATGAGACCGGACTTTCGGTTAATTTCATTTGATTATTTAATATTTGAAAATTATTATTTTTGGTTGATTTCGTTATTTCTAATGATTCTAAATTATTAAGGCGAAAATGAATTATATTTTTGTTTAAAACTTACGCCCCCATATTCCTATTAAAATTATTGTGATTATTAATTAAGTGTTCAAGGCACATTCTGAAAACCTATACTTTTATACATCTTAAGTGTTTTTTTTAAATTATAATATTTATGTTTTTCACCGTTTTACCTATACAGATATCCATTTAATCGTTGCAATGAAGTTTGTAGATACTATTTATATAGATTGCATAGATACTTGATAGCAGTGGCGTGCAGTCCATAAAGGCTGAAAAGCTGTGCCTACCCATAGAGGTATATAAAAAGAGTCAACGTTCCTATCAAAATCAGTCTAAAAAGTTGTTCCCTCGTGTGAAATACGAAGGGGGGTGAAGCGGCTGTCGATGTAGCCCGAATCCTTAATCGTGAACGAACGGAATGCACCGCTGGGGCCCGGAGCATTCCTCAACGGCGGAGCGTGCCGACTTGCGTAGCTCTTGGAGTTTTTTTTAGCCATAAAAAGGCCAATTTACAGTATATTGATTATGGTAAAACCGATGAAAGGTTACACCATTGTTTTTTCTATTTTTTCCAAAACGACTTGTGCAGTCATGTAGGCATTTTGCAGCAATCTTTGGAGATCCATACCCGGCGAGCGCTTGTAAACGACTGAAGCCCGTGTTATATCAATGTAGCCAATTGGCCTCATTTATGTTGCCCATAATTCGAGCGCCGATGTTCGATACTCCGTTTATATACCTCAATGTGCTTACCCCAAGAAAAACGAAACATAGAAAGAAAAAAAAAATCAACAAATTTCTAACCAAAAAGCATTTCTCCGTGAATTAGTAAATAACACGTGCACACTCATTTATTTTGTTGGCTATCAGCGGAATATGATAATAAAATGGCAATTTTCAAATATTCAAAGCAGATTTATATCCGAACTGAACACCTACTTTTAGTCATAGAGGAATGCACGCCACTGCCTGATATATATCTCTATATATAAAAATGTATGTTTGTCTATGTGTCCTCGATTTTATCGAAAATTACTCGACCAATTTCGCTGAAAATAGTATAGTTTGTTCTTATTAGTGTCTGGAAGGTTTAGAGAGTAGTTTGAAATCCAATATGTAAAACTGCTATAACGTTTTGAAATTAGTATAAAAACATTGAACCCGCCATGTTGTATTGGGGTTAACCCATAGATATACCACTCTGGTTAAGCACAGATTGCACATTCAAAAGAAGGTCTGTTTGGGTAAAATATTTTCAAAATGGAAAACACAAGTAGAAAACTACTTAAGAGCTTTATTATTTAGATATATTATGAAAAAAATAATGTTTGGAATGAAATAAAATTTTCAAATGAATGTTTCTTTGTTTCAAATCAAGTATAATGGCACCCTAATGACAAGCAAGAATTCACAACATCATAACTTTATATAAAGCCGAGCAAGGCCCGGTACACATCAGCTAGTTGTTAATAAACTGCTAGTATGTTATAAACTCTTTTGCTAGACAAACGACACCTTCTCCTTGAATACATCAGTGAGTTGTATTAAATTCATAAAGAAATCAATAACCCAAATTCAGTCTTGTCTGTCCATGCGCCACTGCCGCAACCCCTAGTCTTAAGCAAACGTAGTCAAGTTAATAATATTTAGTTAATGTCTATTGCCAATTTGCACGGAGTTGCGCAATATTACCTATGTCACCCACTTTATCACCGCTAATTTTCCAAGGTAAATAGATTACCCAGGTAATCGGGCGGCCCCATTCCTTCACTCAATCAGCCCAACGAAGGTTAAATGGAGAGGAGTTTCTATGAATTGTACCATTAGTATATTCTTATACCGTTTCCTAAATTCGATAATAAATTTCCTAACAAAAGTTCACCATAAATTCTTTATTTTTATTTGTTACATGATGTACACAGACACTTCTAATTAAAATATTTTAGAAAAAACGCCTTTAGCGCGTAATGCTTTTTTGTTGGCGGGTATACGAGTACTCGTATACGGAATATAAATTGGAATAAATTGTTATTGTAAGTTTAATACTCTAGTCTTTCAAGAAACTTATAATATATTGCATTTTTATAAGTTTTTTGCAGGACTATTTGGATATTTGATGTGGCTTAGTTAATCGCAACCATTATCGGCTAAAGCCAGCAGCCAGTAGTTTAGTCATTTGATGTGGCTTAGTTAATCGCAACCATTATCGGCTAAAGCCAGCAGCCAGTAGTTTAGTCATTTGATGTGGCTTAGTTAATCGCAACCATTATCGGCTAAAGCCAGCAGCCAGTAGTTTAGTCATTTGATGTGGCTTGGTTAATCGCAACCATTATCGGCTAAAGCCAGCAGCCAGTAGTTTAGTCATTTGATGTGGTTTAGTTAATCGCAACCATTATCGGCTAAAGCCAGCAGCCAGTAGTTTAGTCATTTGATGTGGCTTAGTTAATCGCAACCATTATCGGCTAAAGCCAGCAGCCAGTAGTTTAGTCATTTGATGTGGTTTAGTTAATCGCAACCATTATCGGCTAAAGCCAGCAGCCAGTAGTTTAGTCATTTGATGTGGCTTAGTTAATCGCAACCATTATCGGCTAAAGCCAGCAGCCAGTAGTTTAGTCATTTGATGTGGTTTAGTTAATCGCAACCATTATCGGCTAAAGCCAGCAGCCAGTAGTTTAGTCATTTGATGTGGCTTAGTTAATCGCAATCATTATCGGATAAAGCCAGCAGCCAGTAGTTTAGTCATTTGATGTGGCTTGGTTAATCGCAACCATTATCGGCTAAAGCCAGCAGCCAGTACTTTAGTCATTTGATGTGGTTTAGTTAATCGCAACCATTATCGGCTAAAGCCAGCAGCCAGTAGTTTAGTTATTTGATGTGGCTTAGTTAATCGCAACCATTATCGGCTAAAGCCAGCAGCCAGTAGTTTAGTCATTTGATGTGGCTTAGTTAATCGCAAACATTATCGGCTAAAGCCAGCAGCCAGTAGTTTAGTCATTTGATGTGGCTTAGTTAATCGCAACCATTATCGGCTAAAGCCAGCAGCCAGTAGTTTAGTCATTTGATGTGGCTTAGTTAATCGCAACCATTATCGGCTAAAGCCAGCAGCCGGTACTTTAGTCATTTTTACGAAAACTTACCAAGTTTTTAAAAATATCATATCGCTGTTTTTCCTACTGCCTTCCTTGATTAAAAACTCTGTGCACGCCACTGCAATATAGTACTCAGAAACGTATAAATTAGTGCACAAAAAAATACAAATAGTATAGATATATATGAGCAAAATCGAAATAATTGCTCACTTTTGTTTTACAAGTTTTTGTAAAGGAAATTTTAATTACAAGTACTTAAGATCTAACTCTGATATATGATTTTTTTTCTAAAATATTTATATTATCGCCATCTGTAAGCGTGTCATGTACCCTTCATAAAAAAGGTTTATTTACATAAAAAAGTTTATCTAGATAATGATTATTGCGTGTGACAACTGTTTCGCCTTCAGAATTTCGACGTAAAATGATTGAAAATACATAGTTGTTATTTAAAAAAAAATGAGTTGTGCCATCGATATTAGGTCGATGAGTACTACAAATTAAACATGAAAACAATAAAAAAAATTTAAATATACATTTATATATTAAAACAGTCGTGTAAACAAAGTACTTTTTATTAATCGTATTAATAAATAAAATAATTTAAAATGTATATTACTGCTTGAAGTAAGTTCATACTATCTATTTTATTTAATTAATTTGTGCTATTTCACAATTAATTAATAATTACAAATAATATGTAGTATATTTTCGCACTTTCCAGAGTGGAAGATACTCTCAGTAACGCCTTGGTGAAAGACCACGATTCAGAATTGAAACGTTGGTTGAAATGACTTTTAGCCGTGTTTGGTGACCAGATCTGAATAGTAAGGTATTTCTCCACCTTCCTCTTCCCCTTCTCCTTCCTCTCCCTAATACCTTCAGCCCAACATTCCACAATTGCTGATGCCATAGTCTCACTGGCTCCAGACGATCGGGAGCAGTTGGGACTCTTAAGCGGTATTCATGTAAAAAAAAAACCAGAAGCAGAATCATGTATATATTGTGCCGGTCAAAAAAATATATACAAAAAATCATTTCGCTTCATTTCCGTTCATGTGATTTCAAGGGGACAGACATAATTACAACTTCTACTTAAAGTATAGATGATTTTGAGGTTATAGCTCTTAAATACTCATGTAGGCATCCGTAGTATTATTGGTTTTTAATTAGTGATGTTGCCATAAAAAGTAGTACTTTTCTATTTTTATGATAATAACATTATTGTGTTTATATCGTAGAACTCCATTTAATCTTCAATTTTTTTTTAATTAATAATCGCTATGAGGCAAATAACATTGAAAAAATATAAAAAGTACGAAATACAAAATTTTAATTAATTTAATATATCCGGTACATTATAAAAATTTGAAAAATTTTCAAGTCTGGAATTTCTCGGTCTAATATCTGTAAAAATTGCTAAAGAAAGAAATATTGTGTTGATAGGTGGGGAATATCAATAAGGCTCAGAGAAACAATTATTTGTTATATATATTTTTATTTTACAATAATTCATATAATATCTATTAGGCACGAAGCTTAGTATTAGGTAGTGTCCAATTCACCGAGTTCAATTTATCTTAACACTATGGAGTGTCTAATTCACTGAGTTCACTTTGTCTTATTACTACGGAGTGTCTAATTCACTGAGTTCACTTTGTCTTAATACTACGGAGTGTCTAATTCACTGAGTTCACTTTGTCTTAATACTACGGAGCGTCTAATTCACTGAGTTCACTTTGTCTTAATACTACGGAGCGTCTAATTCACTGGTTCACTTTGTCTTAATACTACGGAGTGTCTAATTCGCTTTTATAATGGTGTAAGGACGGGTGTAGATATTATACGGCACTGAGTTCACTTTGTCAATTGTGTAAGGACGGTTGAAGATATTCTACGGCACTGAGTTCACTTCGGGACAATGAGCGGCGATGGTTGCCCAAATTGTCGGGTACGAAGGCACTGGGTGGACTTCACTCAGCGGTGACTTTCCTTTCCGGAGGTAAGCCGAGGTCCTTATCCTACAAGTAGGCACTCCACGGGCGGACAGTCCGTGGTGGGGTTGGCAGCTATTTGCTGGTAACAGCCGGAGTCTGCAGCTCCGGGAGAACTACTTTTCTGTTTTTGATTTTTATTTTGATATGAATGATTAATTTTGATTTCCTAAACTAAAAGTTTCCTCACTCTAGCATAATTAAAAATGATTATCTAATAATTCTTTACTTTTGAATTTTGGTTGGTGGTAAGTGGATGACTTGAAACTTAATAACTATACTGCAACTTTGGGGGCAGGATTTCAATCCTTACGGAGGATTGATTTTGGTTTTTTGTACTGAAATATTCCGTTCTCGCTGTATTTAGCGAGAGTGTTTATTGATGGATTTTCATGACCGGCTAGACCGGCATAAAACTTTTCTGAATGTGTTACTATAAGATCCTTTATCAGAGGATTGTTTGTGTCTTTGTGTAGAGTGTTAACCGTGATCCACTAAGATGAATTCAATGCTAATCGAATGGGTTTGTTTTCCAGGGTTTGTAGTTTGTTAATGTGTTTGTGAGCTGCATATCCCCAAATGGGAGCAGCGTAAGTAAAGCCCGACCTTATGGTCGTCTTGTAAAGGAGTAATTTATTGTCTGCTGATAATCGACTATTTCTACCTAGCATGGGGTAGAGAGAGGCAATTGACTTATTAACCGATTTTATTTTTTCGTTTATGTGGTTTTCCCACGTTAATTTAGAATCTAGTATTAATCCTAGGTGAGTGATTTTTCCCATGGGACCTTTTCTCCGAACAGTATTATGTTAGGAGGGCGTTTAGCTATTCTTCGTGAGAAGACGGTAACCACGCTTTTTGTGGGGTTAATTGAAATTCGCCATGTTTTACACCAGTTTTCAACTAGTGTGGCTTGAATCTTAACGCAACGTGTAGCAGTGGCCTCGAGAGTAGAACTTGATATTATATTTTTATCGTCTGCAAATTGTGTTATTTTAGTGTTGTGATCTAATGATTTTGGAATGTCACTTGAATATATATTGTATAAGGTGGGAGATATTTGCCCACCTTGAGGTACTTCTGCTAAAAGAGTACGCAATGATGAGAATATTTCATCTATTTTGACTTTGAAAGTTCGATCCGTGAGGTAACTGTAAACCATTTGAATGATTTTAATGGGAAAACCTAGGATGCACATCTTATAAAGTAGGCCGTTATGCCACACTTTATCGAAAGCTTTGCTTACGTCAAGCGAAAGAAACACCGTTTTTTTGTTAATATTGAAGCCGTCCGTGATATGTTCAACCACGCGTAGTAAATGGTGATAGGGTCTTTGCCTGGTTTACGAATTAAAATTACATTTGCTTGTTTAAACTCTTTAGGAAAGCGGCGAAGTCTGAGGGATGCATTGCAGACCGCAGTTAAGGCGCAGATGCCATTTAAAGGAAGGTTTTTGAGAACTTTATTAGAAATGCCATCAGGGCCGGCAGCTTTTTTAATTTTTAATGATTTTATTATTTTCTTTAGGAGATGTGAATTCATCAGATTCGGTATTTATAATTGATTCTACTTTTGAATTCACCATTGAGACGAATGACGGATCGTCGTGTTCGGTATTAGGCGTGTCAAGCAGTTAAGGCTGTCAGCGAAGGCTTCGGCCTTATCGACTGAAGAGTATACTACCCCGTTGGGCCCTTGAAGGGGTGATATCCTCGTTTTTGGGCGTCTGAGCGATTTGGATAGTTTTCAGAAAGCTGCTCTGTCGTTATCTAGAGAAGAGATGAACTCGTGCCAACGCTCGTTGCGGAATTCGCTTAGAGCATCTCTCACTTGGCGTGATAGTCTATTATAGTGCAATTTAACAATATGATTGCAGTCCTTTTGCCATTCTTTACGAATAAGATTCTTCTCCCTAATAAGATCTTTGATCTCTTTGAATTCCGTGACGACTTGTACCATTGGGAATATCAACGGATGCCTCGTTGATGCATGATTTTATTTTTTCGATTAGATTTAATGTGTTGGTATTTAGACACGCTTCGTCGGGTATTGAAGTTGATACTGTTATTTTGTTATTTAAAATTTCTTTAAGTTTATGCCATTTTATTTTAGTCCTGGTTAGCTTGTCCGGGACCAGAGGATTCGATCCCCCTGTTAAAGTTAAAAGAACCGGATTATGATCGGATGCTAAATCGTTGAGTACTCTGAAGGAGTGTAGATGTTTTGTATCTTTCAGAATGACGATATCAATAACGTCGGGCCTACCAGCGTGATGATGTAATGTTGGGATGTCTGGAGCATCGATGACTATTTGTTTAGAGATAGCGTATTTTGCGAGATATCTGCCTTTTTTATTATTATAACGGCTGTGCCATGAGCCGTGTTTAGCATTCAAGTCCCCTGCGATTATAGTGGGGACGTTTTCTGAAAGAAGTGAGTCTAGTTCAGAAGGAATTAATTGTCGTTTGGGTTGTCCGTACACAGAAATGCATTTAATTGGACCCGAAGAAGTATTGATTTTAACCGCGGTGGATTCAATATTATCATTAGAAAATGAATGGGCTAGACAATATTGCTTTTAACAAGAACAGCAGTTCCGCCTCCTCTAGTGACAGTTCTATCGTAGCGGTAGATGTTATAATTTGGTATTCTTAGATTGCGTGATGGCTTTAACCACGTGTCGTAATAAGAAACACATCGAGATTATAGTCATGAAGAAATTCGATTATTTCATCACGGTAAGCTAGAAATGTACCATTGGCGTTCCAATAAGCCGTCTGTAGGTTAGAAATTTTCACTCGTTGTCTATCCATTGTGTTTATTAATGAAGGTCATTTTGTATTAGGAATTGGAGCTCCGTGACTCTTTCGATGAGAGTCTGTAGATCAGAACTCATGGTTTTCGATGGGGGTGGAGGTATGGGGTGAATCGGTTTCACCGGTAATAAATCATTTTAGGCACCATAAAAAAAAAATTGTAATTGCGTAGGGGTTAATAGAATCATATAAATAAGTCATCTCATCGTGGCCTAACCACAGTTTGAACGCCGGAACAGCTGTCACAATAATAAAAAAAAAAACTAAGATAATTGCAGAATTCAATCACAACATTATTAAATTTGATTTATATTACATTAAATAAAAATAACAACATAAGATAGATTATAATTCACCTAGATATTTTGTTCTTAAATATGATTAATTGATATTAACGGAAATTAGCAAATAATATCTACTCTCATATGTTTATGCCAAAATAAATTACGCAACTTACCTTTAATACGCATTATTAGAAATTTATCTGATAAAAATAAAACATAATAAAAGAAAATATAATATTGGAACTAAATATGTCATGGTTTTTGTTTTGTTTGTTCAAATAATATCTTTACGTTCGAAGAAAACCGAAATGGAATATTTTACGACAGTTTCTTTATCAGCGTTTGTCTGATAACCCGCTCTACTTTGGGCTGACGTTTTATTACGTAGAAATAATGGTTAAGGAACCGCCAGTTAATGTTGTTTGATCTTATCTCTCTGGATTAAAAGATCATTTTAATATCATGGATATGATTTAATTGATTGGTTAATTACTTTTGAGGAAGAATTTGACATAGTAACATTATCATACTCGTGTGCATCGCTATATGAATGCAATACCGATATGAAGGTTTGAACAAAATATTGTTTATTGCATTGAAAAATTATACTAAATGATTTTTAGTGGTGGGATAGGGAATAAGGAACTCCAGTGAAAAAAATAATGGCTTTAAAAATATTTATTCATATAGATCAGCAAAAGCCGATTGTGAATATGTAAATTTTTTATACGTAGAATTTATAAATGAATTAAAAGAAATACAATTTGTATGAATCCACTTTTATTTTGTATATACGAGTATGTCAACTAGTTTCGATTCAGCAATTGGAACCAGTTGACATACATACAAAATAAAAGTGGATTCATACAAAGTGTATTTCTTTTAATTCATCATGTCA
This sequence comes from Halesus radiatus, assembly GCA_022606495.2. Classification (NCBI taxonomy): domain Eukaryota; kingdom Metazoa; phylum Arthropoda; class Insecta; order Trichoptera; family Limnephilidae; genus Halesus; species Halesus radiatus. The sequence goes on from JAHDVE020000792.1 coordinate 111,989, forward strand.
ATCCACAAAGTGTTTGCTTATTAAGAACATCGAATTTATAAATCGTTATTTAAAAGTGAATCAAAACCCATATCATCAAAATACCGTGTTATGTTGGTACCATTGTATTTGGAACACCTGACGTCACGTGTGCATTAGTATAGACATTTTTATTTTTCACTTTTGTTTTGTATTTTAAATGTGTATTTTCTTAGTTTTTTCGAAATTTTAACTTAATTTGGGTGACTTTAAGTTCTATAATTGTTGTTCAATTTAAAAAAAACTGTTATTAGTGAAATAAATTGGAGCATTCATGAGCAAACCAATTATCAGTTTGGATGTTATGATAATATTAATGATCAATACTATTATCATTCTTTGAGTTTAAGTTTCGAAAAAGAAACATAATTTTATTACTTATGTTTAGTTATGGTTTATTATTAATATAATATAAAATTATGTACTGTAAAGCTCACCCTCGTTTTGACATTTGATATTCAAATCTCAAAACTGATCATAACCGACCGGCCATAGATTTGGGCTTTGAAAAATTGTTACTTATTTTAACTAAGAACACTAATTTTAGAAAAAAACGGAATAACCAGTATTTAAATTTGAACGTCATAACTAAAAAAAAATTGGACTTCAGTTCCTTATTGGTAATGGAATGTGGAAATCAGTCTGAATGCAGCAGAAATGAGATTCCAGAGGTGTTTAAAATTCACTAGCAAGAATCAACATACATATTTTAAAAATTACATCGTTTACTCACCCATTATTGTAGTATAAAATTAATGTTTTTTCGTTTCATTTCATTATTTAATCTTCAGTTTTATTTTTTATTCACAAATTTTATTTCTACACATAGATATTGCATTAAAATAGATATTGCATTAAATAAATTACTGGCTGATGTGTACCCAGCCTTACTCTGAACAAAGAAACATTAATTTGAAAATTTTATTTCATTTATAATATTTATTTAAAAAAAAATCTAAATAAGTTCTTAAGTAGGTAATTAAAAAAATAAAACATAGTCAAGTGCGAGATTGGCAAATAGAAAAAAAGAGATGCAAAAGAAAAGTGAAGATAGGTAATTAATTAAATTATGAAGATAATATTAACAAATCAGCGCTCTTAAGGTGCTTTTTCACAAAAAGGTGCCATAAAAATTATTATTAAATCAAAAAATTAAACATGAAACAGAAAAGAAAAATAAATAATAAAAAGGTAACGGCACCTGGGATACGAACCCAGGACCTCTAGGTCTATCCGGGACCTTGTCACCTTTTTATTTTCTGTGTCTTTTCTGTTTCATATTTTGTGATTTGTTAACATTAAAGTTTTTTAAATTTTATAATAACTATTACTATTCATAGAATTAATAAGAAGTGTTTTGTTTACACCACTGTTTAATACAGTGTTTCTTAACCTTATTGAAAGAATCCCCCCTTTACCACAGTAAGATTATCCAGCGCTCCCCCCCTCCCAGCCAACAACGTAAGAAATGTCGAGCCTTGGACGGTATAAAAATTTCACTCGTTGGTGATATTTTGAACCCTTTTGAATGGGCCTAAAGAAAGTGTAAAAGTGTATCAGTGTGTGTAGCTCGTGAATGAGCTTATTTTTCTATATTGACACAATGCCCAGTCGAACTTTTGCAGCGCCCCCTAAATGCAGTTATGTAACAAAATTAAGAGATTCTAGTCGTTGGAAGAATAATACTTCTAGCCGCTAGTTAAATTAAGATAAATCTAGCCGTTCGTCGGCGCTACAACCAATAACGTCACGTCTCGCCGGACATCACCATTATTGACCAATGGGACAGCGTACGGGATAATTTCCGGCCGCTGGACGGCGTGGGCTCGCACTGAGCAAATGCCATTGCTTTCCTAATCCAGACACGGAGTTGTCAGGCACGTGCGGCGTGTCTTGGGCACGCGAATGCCCGCCTTTGGGCTCCTAATCCAGACACAGAGCCATCAGCTGCGTGTGTGCCTTGGGCACGTAGCCGCTTGCTATTACATCAGTACTAGTCCCTAGTCTGCACACTTTACACCAACGGAATCGTGACTGTTGTCGACGACCGCCATGTAAGCAGATTTGAATTCACTCTCTTGTATGTGCTGTTAATAATTGTGCCCTTGAACAACATGTCCGGTCAGAGATTCCTCAGAGAGGGATTATTAAGAAACAGATTAGAGTAGGATCAGCCCCTAGATTTGAAACCCCGTATGTAATTATTTATTTATTTACGCCCTTAGGGCTTTTACATAAAACAAGTTAAAACAGTGCATTACAATTATGAACATAGAAATAATAACAATGTGCAATGGCGCAAACTGTGTGTTGAGGAGTGAATACAATCAATAGTAAGTTTAATTATGATCGAAGCGCTGACAAACAGCTTTAATACAGTAATATTTGTACGTTGATATCCTTTCAATATTTATAGCATCGTCTAAAACATATTTATTACCAAGTACATGCAGACGATTCATTATGGAATTGAGTTCAGCGTAAACTTGTAAATGTTGTCCTGTAAATAAACTCCTGTCCAGAAAACACGCATCTCATCATTCGAGTAGTTCGAAAAGACCCTCCACACAGCATCCCCAAAGATGATATAGGCCCTGAGGGAAATTATTTCCTCCTTGGTCTCCTGTGTGGAGTTACTGTAAAAAAAAAACCTTTCCCCGGCATAAGGCTGCGGCCAGCCTTTGACTTTGAGATAGGAGATATTTTACCAGCTGAGCTAACCACGGTGGAACCTGAGATCAGTCCTGCTTCTGGCATCGAGGTGAGTTAAACTGCCTTCTTTTCACCAGCACTCTTCTCCCCTTTCTTACCTTGTTACACTGTCAAGCCCACCTTTTCCCCCTTGTAATACTGGCGGCCAACTTGGGGCCCCATCATCTCCTCCTTCTTTACACTGTCCAGTCCTTCTCCCCTTTTCCCCCTTGTAACACTGGTCGCCCTCGCGTGGGGGATTTTCGTCCTATTCCTAGCACTGGTCTCCAACGCGGGGACCCATTCATTTCCCTATTCCTAGAAGTGATCTTCAACGTGGGGACCAATTCATTTCCCTATTCCTAGCAATGCTAAAAATTTAAAAACGCCCCGCCAGACCTCCAAAACGCCCACAAAGGGGCGCTGGCACCCCGGTTAAGAATCACTGGTTTAATACATAATATAAACATGTATCGGAAGTGAAGCTTCCCTAATCAGGATACACAGTATACCAACAGTGGTGTAAACAAAATACTTCTTATTAATTCTATTAATAATGATGCCATCAAATAACTATATTTCTATTGACGACAATATTTTTCTATTTAAAAATACGGTTGATTGATAAAAAAGTTCTGCTAGGTATTTATTGATAACAGTTTGATAATGCATTCGGAAGGCGAAACAGCTGTCACGCGTAATAATAATTGCCTAGCAGAACTTTTCTTACATAAACCCTTTTTTAAATCTAGTACTGGTAGTTATTATTAAATTTTAAATACATTAAATAAAAATGTAGTTTTACAAAAAGAATAAACTTGAACACAATAAAAAAAATGTTAACATTATCTTTAATATAAAAAAAACATATGGAATGTGGTTTATAAACGTCAATAAGTTTTTTCACAAAAACCTTTTCACAGGTTCAAGTTATAATGTGACGTAGCTTTTATTGGCCAAATGTGTGTAACAGTATTAAATTTCTTCCTTTTTCTTCTTTTACTCGTAAATTTCTTTTTATGACATCGTAAGATTTCCTCACTATTCTCTGGTTCTCCATTTTATTGCTATGTAAATAAATAAACCGCCTTGCCATGTAAAAGTAAATTATATACCCGTACTTAATTAATGTGACGTAATAATGTGCGAAAGAAATTTTCTCCGGCGCTATAAAAGGAGGATCGATTTTCCTATAAATAACATCCCTTATTTTCGTTAAGTCCCTACTAAACTAATAAGTTCACGTGAATATAAACAGTGACGAGATAGTAAACATCTTTTCTTCGATATAATTAAATTTGGGCAGTTTGGAAATCCTTCGTGGCAGTTTTTGGTAGTATAGACAGCCCTGATTTAATTAACCTCATTCAATTTCATATACCTACGAGAGCAACTCGTTCTAAAATCCTGTTTAAGTGTAACAACACCGGGACTGAGCATTACAAACACTCGCTTGTACCTTGATTACACGAAGTTAGTAATGGATACGCAGATATAGCGGATCTATTTAACTGCACGGAAGGTAAGTACAAGAAGGCTATACTATAATATCTTTTCAATCAATATTAATATAACTTAAGTTTACTATTGTATATGTTTTATAAGAACACATATCTTTTACGTTTATGTCCTTTATGAACTTTTATTCTTTATATACTTTCTGATGTCATTGTACGACCTAATGCCACATTTAATAGTTAACCTTTTAAATTATTTGTGCTATATTAATATGCTTTTAGTTAAGTGTGACATGTAATTATTGTTTATGGTATATTTATGCCGTTGATATTAAATAAATAAATAAGTTACGATATAATGCGCGATGTCTTGGGCCGAATTCAGAGCTTCCAAACCCGACCAAGCTAATGTTTTCTAAGGTGTGATGCGTGCAACGGAGACGGGTGACAGACAGGCGCTTGCGCAGGCGGGGTATTAAAAATCTCGAAACCCATAAACCCATATCTGTACAGTTATGTGATAATTGTAACGGATCCGATAGTTTTACTGTAGATGAATTATTTCGAATAATCGTGAATTGCGTGAGGTAGAAAGTTTTTTATTATTATTGAAGTACCTACGATTATGATGTATTATTTGCATTTCGTTCCAGAGAAGATTTGAGCAGAATTGTAACGTAAAAAAATTAGAAGAGCAGAATCGTTATTAAAAAATTAAAATAATTTAAATAAATCAAATTTAATAATGTTATTATTAATTTCGGCAAGTATCTTAGTTCCATTTAATTATTGTAACAGCTGTTTCGGCGTTCAAGGCCATTTTTAAACTGTGGTTAGGCCACATTGTGACGACATAGTTATAAGATTTTATTTACTCCGACCCAATTTTAATTTTTAATTTTTATAGTTTTATGTGAATACCGCGCAAGAGTCCCAACTGCTCCCAACCGTCTGGAGTGAGACTATGGCATCCCCAATTGGGGAATGTTATGAAGCTGAAGGTAGGAGAAAGGGAAGAAGAAGGGTGGGGAAATACCTGGCGATTCAGATATGTTTACCACACATGGCTAAAGCCATTTGAAGCGACGTTTCAATTCTGAATGGTGGTCTTTCATTAGGGCGATACTGAAAGTATCTTCCACTATGAAACATGCGCAAATATAATATATATATATATATATATATAATTTTAATGAATCCATTGAAAACAATCAATTGATTGTTTAAGTGAAACAACACAAATTAATTAAATAACATTTACTTGCGCACGCCGGGATTTGAACCCGCGACCTTCGGATTCGTTGTCGAAAGCCTTACCCATTGACCACGGAGGCCATCGAATTTGGACGGTGTTGAAAATGATTTATTACCGGTAAAACCGATTTACTTTGAAAATAATTGTGATAAATAAAAATTCTCTCTTTTGTTAGGAACTTACAGTTGAAAGCTATTTTCCCCACATAAAGCATAAAGTTTATTGAAATTATAGTTTTAGCTATTAGTTTAACGGTCAACACCCAAACATACACACTTTGTAGGTTCAAGAAATACTACGAATATGTAAATTCTATACGGGTAAATGTGACAATGTATAATGTTTCAAAAGACAATTATCAACAAACTGTAATCCTTTAAATTCTATATGAAATACGTGCTGGAATTTTAAGTAAAACTTCAAAATTGCTTTCTCTAGTTTTCAAATTGCACCTATTATCGGACTTTTTGGGATGTATTTCATAGAGTTTAAAGATAACGGTTTTAGAATTTTTATCTTTTGAAACTTTATACATTTTCCTAACTACTCGTATAACGTTTACGGAAAAATCATTTGTGGTATTGCTTGAGTTAAAACCTGAAAAGTGATGCTTTGGGCCAGTTCTGCAAATTTTTCTCTGTTTTAAATATTTCCAAATTGTCTAGGTTGCCATAGTTTCACTGACAGTGAGACTTATGTGGTGTCAAATAGAAAAAAATAGACCCTGTGCATATGCATTCAGCAGTGGCGTGCATTGCTTTATGATCAAAGGTTGCTTGCTAAATTTATGGAAAAAAAATATTTTGACGAGAAATTTGTCGCCTTCATAATTTTTTCTAAATTTTCTTCTCATTGTGGGTACAGTTTTCAGTCTTTATGGACTTAACGCAACTGTCATTCAGAACGGATCTGTCAATTTCATAAGAGTCTCATTGTTTATATTTAATTTGGAGAAAATATCAACAGGTTACTGAAAATTTTAAATATGGATACGATTGTCGCGAAACCCTTAGAAAGATATCTTGGGGGACACCACTGGTCGTGGTCACGGAAATGGGTTACATACTGTCTGATGTTTACAGAGGTACACGCTACACGTATGTTTATAATAATTCCACCTTTTATCTTCCTCACTTGTTTATTAAACAATTTCCATTAAATATTACCCCAACCTTCAAACAATGTCAAACCTTTCTCGAATCCCTCGTTTTATTATTTATTTTCTCTCCTAAATTTGTTTTCCCGATAATCCAATAATCCATCTGTCAAAACCCCGCCTACTTTTTCTTCAAAGATACATTCAAATACCGGGGAAAATATATCATTAAAATACCTACTCTAACGATACAGTACCTACCCACTTCTCGTAAGTTTGTGATTTTATTCCTTTTTATAAATAGATTTCAGACCCGGCGATCAACCTTATCATAGTTACAGGCCCATCATCTAACCATGCTCAGGTTCATGTTCATAATCATGTTCACGTTCAGTAAATCACGCCTTGCCCGTCGCGTCCAGGGCTTGACAAGCCGCAATTTCTTGGAAAAGTTCAATATTGAAATTTAAACCAAAGTGGGTCAGTCAAATTCTTTTGAATCAAACAAAAAATTATTTTGGTCAAGATTGCTGCTCGTTTTTTTGTTGTTGTTTAATAAGTAAAAAATAAGTGTGTACTGACTTATCCGTATAAAAAAATATATATTAACCCAAATAAATATAGGTGAAAGGATCTACCAGGAAGGAAAATGAATAGGTACGTTTTTGTTTTGTACGTATTTGTATGGGTAGTGATAATATATATCTGAATTGTGGGGCATGCAAAAACCAATTTGGCAAATTGATTTTTTTAAAAATATTTTTGAAGGCTTTCTAGTGAAAGAGCAGCATTTTTTGGTTAAACTGTCAGAATGTTCTTCGAGATTTGTTGTCATTGTAAAGATTTTCTGCATGTTTTGTGAAGGTTTTCTGGTTGCATCGATACGTAGTCTGTTTTGTGGTTGTTTCGTTGTCTTTTTTAATGTTTCTTGTTTTTATTTTTATTGTTACGGGATCTCTCCTGTCGCTAAGTGGGCGGTATGTAAATTTTATAAAAAGAAGACTTTTAAATCAGAGAATAAATGCTAGCAAGTAGGAAATCAAATAAATTAAGGACCAACCGTAAGTTTAAAATGTTATTATTAAGTTTTTTTAGTTTTTATTATTGTGACAGCTGTTCCGGCGTTCAAGGCGCATTTTCAACATTATTAAATTTGATCGACATAAAATTAAAAAAAAAAAAATGAAGTTCTACGAATTAAATACAAAAACAATTAATAACCACCCGTAAACGTTGAATTTCCTAAAACAATCTGTATTTTGGAACTTTTTATTATAAATTTGTTTGATTGGAGTTTGGGAAAGAAACAGTAAAATTATTCAGTTTCAAAAGTTCATATTATAAGGCTCAAATAATTTATCGAAATCTGCCAGAACGAAAGACCCGGCATATTTGAATTAAGAAAATGTTAAAATGGTCTTTGCGAAATAATTATTCAAATTATTCCAAAGTTTTCACTTTGTATTTTTAAAATGAGTATTTTTACCTTCAAAAACCTTTTTTCGTGTGAAAGGTCAATATGCAAATGAGATTTTGACATGAATCTCTGGAGGCGAGGAAGCGGTTTCAAAGGGTGGTAACGCGATGAAGGTGGAACTGTAGGCGGAGACGGAGCGCCAGGGGATGAGATAAGAATAAGGGTGAACGTGAAAGGGGGTTATGAATATAATACAGGTGGGTTTTATTAAATTCATTACTGCGAAAAAAGTGTATAAGGGACTTTATAAATTTCAAGGGAAAATTCACGGAAAATCTGCTCGGGAAAAACCGCTGAAAATATTTTGCTTTGTAAATGAGACGCATTTTTCATAATGTTATCGACAGAATCGAAATTTTTCCTGTATATTTGATAGAGATTGTGATTTTTTTGTTTGTTGTTTTAACACAAAATTATTGTCGATATCTGAGATCTAAACCATGACCTGAAGTTGGAGTAGCATTATGTATTCCCTCTTGTTTATGTGTATCGTCTTCTCCTCTGGCATGCTTGTCAACAAATCCACGTCTGGTCGGGAACCCCAAAATATCTGAAAAAAACCATTGATTCTGTGCAGAAACAAACAAACGGATTGCAATCTTTGGAGCACAGACGTCAGGTGAGAACGCTGTCCTTGTCCTACAGGTATTTTCATGGAAGATGCTCTGAGGAAGTAGCATCATTGATCTCTTCGGCACCGGTGCACAGTCAAGAAACACGCCAAACATTTGTTACATGAGAACGGGTCGCTTTTATGACTCATTCTTTTGTTCAACAGCTCGGCTGTTGAATGATCTGCCGGCCTCTGTGTTTCCTCCCCCCTACAACATGGATCTCTTTAAGACTCAGGTTCACTCCTTCCTATCCTCCAAAAGACACTCACCGTCCCCAGAGATGACATACGCCTTGAGGGAAATAATTTCCCTCAGGGCCTCCCGTATGGAGTAACTGTAAAAAAAAAACGACTTCCTACAGAAATGCTTACTTTAATGGAAGCCGTTGTGCCTGTGACTTTGTGCCTTTTGGCTCTAGCCCCGAGAGAGCCAATGAGATTACGGCGATCTATCGCTTTTACACTGCCTACATTGTATATTGCCATTACATTTGATCGAAATGAAACTTTTTTTGTATTAGAAATTTTTAAGCCCCAGGGCCAGTCTTTTGGAATACGAAACACGCCCACATCGCATTTCTCGTGTTCTTCTTTGTTCTATGTATTTGTATTTTAAAATGTTTTATTATATTTCTTTTTTGTTATGACAAGTTAAAAAGACAATGATATCCTCACTGCGATTTCCCGAGCTGAGGATTTCATTTACATAGCATTAAATTCAAATAATTTAATTTGATGAAATTGCTGAGAGAATTGTAATATGAAGTATTTTAAGCGAAGTTGAGTGGTTTTATATTCCAGATCTCCCTATGTAACATAAATACGATTTTATTTGAGTTTTAATTGTATTAAGGTTTTGTGATTTTTCAAGGATAGTGGGATTTTATTGTAGAGTTTAGTAACATAGTACATGAAGCTTTTTTGTAAAAATGTTGTATTTGTGGTTGCTGTTAGATGTATTTGTGACTCTGACATCGAGGGTTCCTAATGTGTGTTTGTTGTTATTTCTTGTTTTTTTTTGTATTAGTGAATGTAAAGTAGTATTGTGGTCAACTGACTAATGTGATCATATATCCGCTAGTCTTCTGGTGCTTTTTTCGTTTTTCTGGTAGATTATGCGTCTTCCAAGGATCCGAGTTCGAGTCCTGGTCACAACCTATCTTTTTTTTTTCAAAATCATTGACATTAACAAATCTCAAATGAAATATGAAATAGAAAATAAAAAAGGTAACGGACATGAGCTTTATAAGCTTCAATAAGTTATTTAATTAAAAATTGACTTTTTTTTCTTCTTTTATGTGCGTTTTCTAATTGATATTGTTTGAATATGATTGAAATATGTAATTTTGATTTATCTAATTGTATTCATTCATTAGTGTCCTTCTCATTAGGGACCTGAAAAATGTGCTAAAAGTTCATATTTTATTTAAATATTGGGTTATTTTTTAGCAAAAAACGGTGGTATTTTGCAAAAAAAGTGGTGTTATGTTCCCTTTTTGGTATTGTTTAACGAAAGTGGTGTTATGTTCCCCTTTTGGTATTGTTTCACAAACGTGGTGTTATGTTCCCTTCTTAATATTGTGTAACAAAAGCGGTGAATATTAGGTTGTTTTTTGTTTTTAAATTAGATCTTTTGTTTCTATTATTATTTTTTTTAATTGAAAAAATAATAACAGTACGCGCAACGTTTTTGTTTACCTATATTCCATTTTATGGCTATTCAAGCTAATCAAAACTATAGAAAAATAAATATTTATAACGTTAGTTTCTGATTTTTACATAATTTTTTTATCAAAGACATTTTACAAAAAAACATAATGCAAAAAGTCCCTATAAACTAACGGTTATTCAAAACTTTATCCTAAGTCTACAGTTAAGGTTACAATATATATATATATATAACAAACAAACTTAAAGCATAAATATTTCTCCAAAAAATATTTAAAATAAAAATTAAAACTTAAACGACAACAATAAATGGTAAATTACTATAATGGCACATTAAAAATTCAAACATTCGCTGTTATTTACCAAAAAATTGCGATTTTCGAGTTATTCGTGTGAAAATGGCATAATTCGCATTATTCACGCAAAGTTAAGAAATTCTCGTAATAATTCACGTTATCGCTAACGCGAAATTTTCAGGTCTCTACTAATACCTAAATAAGATAAACTGTTTAAATCACCTTTTGGATACACGTAAACATAATTTTATATTTAATCATTGAAGAAGATAATATTAACAGATCCCAAATGAACCACGAAACCGAAAAAACAATAGAAATTAAAAAGATTTCAGTCGCATCTGGGACTCGAACCCAGGACCTCTACCTATCCGGGGTAACCGCTTAACCAACTTAGCTAATGAGACCAGTTCAATTTACGCTATTTACACCGATATCATGCTTCAAGTTCAAGACTTGTTAATATTATCCTCCATTTATATAATAAATAAAACATTCGAAAAAAAAACCATAATATTATCGCTGGTTGGAAGATTATATAATAAGACACTGTATTATTGAACAGATCTTACGTAACTTTTTGCTAAATGTTACCGCGTAACATAGATTCAGGAATGTAACAAGAGAAGTCCATATAAAAACACACCGATGTTACGACACACACACACAAATACATGTTCTATATTCAAATAGATCGCTAGCGATATTGACAAACCGATACCGTGGTGGGCGTGTCAATTAAGGTCAATTTTATCTTACTTTTGGTGAATTTATAAACATATTCAAATGCCGGGTTTTTTCTTCAGCAGATAATCAATTTAATTTTCAAGTCGGTATAGGTATAGATGACACTTCTGGGCAGTTTCTGTTCAGTGATTAGCGACCACAGCACAGCGAGACATTCGATTCTCCCCATAAATTATAACCTTCCTCACATTTTATTCCCCGATCGGTCGTAAAAAATAATTTAATACGCATTACGCCTTAATTATTATGCCGCCGTCAAATTGAGTGGAGTTTTTCTACCATTTAACTTGCTCAATTAATAAAGATGTTTACGAAGGAAAATGAACCCGAGGGACAAGAGATGCTAAAAGTACTCAAGTAGGGTTTATCGATTTTATTGCCAGGTTCCATCGGAAATTATTACGTAATTCGGCTAAAAGTAGGTAACCTTGCAGCGTTAAGGGAATATACAATTTACGGTTATACATATGAGTAAATGGGAATATACAATTTATCGTTATACTTCCAGAGTGGAAGATACTCTCAGTATCGCCCTGGTGAAAGAACACTATTCAGAATTGAAACGTTGCTTGAAATGGCTTTTAGCCGTGTTTGGTGACCAGATCTGAATGGTCAGGTATTTCCCCACCTTCCTCTTTCCCTTCTCCTTCCCTCCTCAATACCTTCAGCCTCGCAACATTCCCCAATTGGGGATGCCATAGTCTCACTAGTTCCAGACGGTTGGTAGCAGTTGGGACTCTTGTGGGGTATTCATGTAAAAAAAAAAAACCTAATGGGAATATACACCAATCCGACCCCTCACGCCACCAAGACAAAGAAGATTTTGAGGGCCCTCTGGATAAATCCCACCGGCCACCATCCTCCCCCGCCGCTCCACCCTTTTAAGAGTGTTCTGTGTTATTTATCCTAAAAATATGGATAATAATTCTTTGTCTTAGCTTAAATACATTCTTGAATATAATGGAAACAGTCACTCTATCATTTGTATTAGCGTCTTGCAATATTAAATACATTCTTGAATATAATGGTAACAATCACTCTATCATTTGTATTAGCGTCTTGCAATATTAAATACATTCTTGAATATAATGGAAACAATCACTCTATCATTTGTATTAGCGTCTTGCAATATTAAATACATTTTTGAATATAATGGAAACAATCACTCTATCATTTGTATTAGCGTCTTGCAATATTAAATACATTCTTGAATATAATGGAAACAATCACTCTATCATTTGTATTAGCGTCTTGCAATATTAAATACATTCTTGAATATAATGGAAACAATCACTCTATCATTTGTATTAGCGTCTTGCAATATTAAATACATTCTTGAATATAATGGAAACAATCACTCTATCATTTGTATTAGCGTCTTGCAATATTAAATACATTCTTGAATATAATGGAAACAATCACTCTATCATTTGTATTAGCGTCTTGCAATATTAAATACATTCTTGAATATAATGGAAACAATCACTCTATCATTTGTATTAGCGTCTTGCAATATTAAATACATTCTTGAATATAATGGAAACAATCACTCTATCATTTGTATTAGCGTCTTGCAATATTAAATACATTCTTGAATATAATGGAATCAATCACTCTATCATTTGTATTGGCGTCTTGCAATATTAAATACATTCTTGAATATAATGGAAACAATCACTCTATCATTTGTATTAGCGTCTTGCAATATATCGTAAGGAATAAATACAGTTAGCTTCTTTTTTTTCAATTTAACAATAAATTTAGTTTTGATAATTTAACTTCATCTCTTTATATGGTCTATAAATAATGTGTAATGATGGCCTGTCCAAAAAAAGAAAATAAATGTTAAAAAAAAAATAATAATAATAAATTCGTAGAATAGACGTAATATAAGAATAGGAAGTAATATTTGTACAGCGCCCCTGAGGTGATTTCTCACAAAAGCGGCGCTATAAAAATCATCCGATTATTATTATTATTATTATTATTATAATGAGAATACACACTTTATGGTTATACATAATGGGAATATACACTTTACGGTTATACATAAATGGAAATATTCACTTTATGGTTATACACAATGGGAATATACACTTTATGGTTATGCATAAATGGGAATATACAAATAAGGCTTGGAACCTCTGTCCCAGAGGGCCAAATCTGGAAGATAAAAAACCGTTAATATCGAAAAATAAAAGAACGGTATTTTTCTTGATAGAATGACCTGCTTTGCTTTTTTCAATCCATAAATCAATATATGGTATAATAGGATGGGATGGTACATATAACATTCTTATATAATCTCTATACATTACACACAAATTAATAATTAAATAATCATTTATATATCGTTCAGAATATTTAAAAAACTTAAACTGATAAAATTAAATATTCTGTTCCTAAGCCCAGGACGTCCGAACAAGACATGGCACGATCAAGCAAATACTTGAGTCGGCCATGTCAGAAGTCGGAATAACAGAAGAGAATGTATGAGACGTTTTATGAATGTGAATGAAGCAACAAATGTATGCCAATATCGAGTTGTTTGGCGGTCCGTTCTCTCTGCGTACCCCTACGGAGAAACGGCGTGATGGGTACTTAGTTAGTTATCTATACAACGAAACTTAATTCTGGGGCTTAATACTAGTTGTTCAAATTACTGAATCGCTCAGGAATGAGGAATGTTTGTCGATTTCTTGCCGTAAAAATGCAAAAACAGTTGCAACAGACTTCTACATTAGAGAGGAAATAATTTAATTAATTTATAGCAGTTGATACAGCCATGTATAGCATTCAAATAGGGGACGTTTTAAAGTACTTACATAAAATCACCAAAAATGACATGGGTACTTGAAGTATTAACCCCAGATATATATATATATATATATATATATATATATATCTTCTTTATATATATATAAAGAAGATATTTTAAATAAAATTGATCCATTCACAAACATTAAAAATCTCAGGTAAAAATCCAAGTTACCGTTTCTAAAATGTAAAAAAACTTTGGATCAACAAAATAACAAATAACTAGGAATAAAATAAATTATGGAAGAAGATAAAATTTCTTAATAATAAATTTATGGAATACACATTTCAAAACACAACTAAAAAAGTATTCTGAAAACTTAAACTAAATAACATATGTTAAAAGTACATATTTATTATAAAGGAATATTATAAAAATGAATTGTTACAATACAATCTGTATAAATTATTATATTTTTTTTAAATTAAAAAAAAATTACTGCCACTCCGGATCCGGTTAATCCGGTTTTAATAAAAATCGTGTAGTTCGTGAAGTTATTGTACGAGTCAACTAGTTTAAACAAAAATAAACAAACGAGAATTTAAAAAAAAATCTAAAAACGATAATTAAAAAAAAATAATTATAAACGTTCGCTTTTGCATTTTTCCTTAGTTTATATAATATGATGTATTATATTGTTGTTTATTGAGAATGATTCTTTCCCGGTATACTAGTGATAATTTAAAAATTAAAAAAAATAAAAAATAAAACAAATCCTTTACAATCCCGTATTGCGAGGTTTTTACTACTTCACCAATGATATTTTCAATATTTAAAATTAATAAAAAAAATTGACGGCGTGATATCGTAATGACGCAAGGCCCCGACGAGAGTCGAACTCGTGATCTCCTGTTTACTAGACAGGCGCTTTAACCAACTAAGCCACGGCGCCGGTGTCTGCAGTTGCGACAAATCTAATCTCGTTTCCAAAAACGCGACATCGCTGAACATTCCTAGTAAAGAAAAGAAAAATTAATGATAATATTGAATCTTTAGATCCGTCTGCAACGAAGGTCATCGAATGCCGATAATTCTAGTCCGTAATACATACGACTAATATTATAATTCTCATTCGTTCTTATTTCGAGAAAGAATTGTTTGATTTTATATTGTTGTATAATTCGAAGTGTAAGCAAAATACCTCTTTTGTTTGTTATTTTTTCTTGCTTCCTTGTTATTATTTTTCTTTATCTGTTATTTTGTCTTCGTTCTTAGTTTCTAACCTTTTTGTTATGGTTTATGTTGTTTTTTGTTGTTATTTGTTTAAAGGATTACTTTGTCTTACCTATATATTTTTTGTGCTCTCATCGATTCTTCAATACATCGTCGCTGGTGTAATAACATGATTTCAAATAATAATAATAATAAAAATAATATAATATAATAAAAATAATAACAATAACAACAACAACAACAACAACAACAACAACAACAACAACAACAACAACAACAACAACAATAATAATAATAATAATAAAAATAAAAATAATAATAATAATATTAATAATAACAATAATCATAATAATAATAATAATAATAATAATAATAATAATAATAATAATAATAATAATAATAATAATAATAATAATATTATTTTAAATGATTAAACTAATGTTTACAAGACAAGATTTTTTTATGCATAGCACAAATATTAAACAAATTATTATAAGCAATAATTATTACCTGAAAAATCATACAAATTGAATAATCTTCCGAGATTTTTCCGGTAATAATTATTGCTTATAATAATTTGTTTAATATTTGTGCTATGCATAAAAAATCTTGTCTTGTAAACATTAGTTTAATCATTTAAAATAATAATATCTGGCAAGTAAAAAAAATATTCTTACAATAAAATGTAGATTCGATAGAATCTCGACGCCATCTAGTGAGAGAGTTAGCACTTACAACGCCTTTCCCACAAAAATAAAGATGGTTGTTTCCAGTGAGAAAAAATGTAATAAGCAATGATTGTAGTCTGAAGAACTAGTACATGTTGACTAATTTGGCGGGTAATGAATAACCTGCTGTAGCTCAGTGGTAGAGCACTTGTCCGGTAAACGAAAGGTCGCGGGTTCGTGTCCCGTCGGCAGCATGTATTTTTTCTCGGAAGATTATTCAATTTGTATGATTTTTCAGGTAATAATTATTGCTTA
This sequence comes from Halesus radiatus, assembly GCA_022606495.2. Taxonomy (NCBI): domain Eukaryota; kingdom Metazoa; phylum Arthropoda; class Insecta; order Trichoptera; family Limnephilidae; genus Halesus; species Halesus radiatus. Next base: position 128,281 of record JAHDVE020000792.1, read on the forward strand.
TAATAATTTGTTTAATAATAATATTCTTTTTTTTCTCTGAAACACACATATTATTTAACAAAAATTGCAAGAGAGCTTCGACTATGAACAAATCCCGTTTTAGGACAGTGAAATTGAAGTTCATAACAAAAATAGAATGGAAAAAAGATAGTATTGACATAGTATGGTAATATAACACATATCTAGAAAAAAGTATAATAATTAAGTACACAGAGATGTGAAGAATAGTATAGAAAAAAAACAATTGTGTATACCAGATAATTTGAGCATAGTTTAGTACTGATCAAGAGATGAGAAAAACAAATATTATTGACTGAACAATTATGTACTCGTATATGTCTTTCATAGGTACTGGTTGGTGCTATAAGAAAAAAAATGCGTTTAGAATTGAGTACTAAAAAAAAGATAATATTATTGAGTAATATTGATAAGATTGAGTTATGTATCACTCAGATATTTATTTTATTTTTGTAAGACTGTGGGAGCATTTGGATAATGATAGTATGCTGCAAAGGTGATTGGGATTTCAGTATTTAGGTACTAAAATTATAATCTCTTCATAGGTTGATGTATTTATAAGTGGAGCTAATTACAGAAGTAAGGCACAATTGGAATTTGAACTGGATTTCCTAAATTTCCCTCGTATCGCTACTATTACTAAGTACGAGTATATTGTTAGCGTAGTTGTAGAGGAAATAGGTTTACTGGGAAACACCGCGGGAGAGCGCCAGGCGTTTTCTTCTCGAGGGGAAGTAGGAACATATTTAGTCCATTTCCCAGAGGTATTTATTGCTTGTAGGGAAAGCAACCATTATTTATGAAGTTCAGCACGGGTATTACACAAAATTATATATTTCTACTAATCGAAACACAACTATTACGTCTTATTGTCTGCCTCACTAATTTGATATTAGGAATAATGCATATTAAGATTTACAGAAGTAATATTTTATTTTGGTAAGTAGTTAGTATCTACAAATAATTCATTACGAAGTAATTAGTAAGTTTTGATGGAATATTATGGATATTACAATGTTTCAACACTAGTTATACGTTCGTTTCTACTACTAATTTAAGAAAAAAATCCTCTTATATATAGCAGTGTATGGTAATAACAACAAAATATACATAGTATTAATTATTACGGTAACTTTTGAAATTCAGTGCGGGGTCTGCGGGGAAAAATCGACCTTGCACTCCTTTAATTCCCTGTACAATAAGGACTAATACGGTCTGACCAGCGATTCAGACAAGGTACCTGCGAGCAAAAATCGTCTTTAAGCCCCTTTAATTTCGAACACAATAAGGTCGATTCGCAGTCAAAACGGGACGTGGAACGCGTTAGTACGTCAAAAAACACCATAACCGTATCGAATTTCGAAGAGAGTAAGGCTCAGAGTGGGTCAAATCGGGTGCGTACCTCCCTACAATGCGGTCAGTCGCGGTTGACTTCGCAATACAAAGCAAATTGCAGGACTGCAATAGGCAAAACCTAGTACATAGATAATAATAGACACAACTGAAAAATTCACGTTATTTTTGGGAAAATGGGGTTATTTTTCAGGAAAAAGTGTTTTTTAATAAAAGTTTTGTTATGTTCACTTTTTGGCATCTTGCAATAAAAGTGGTGCATATCTTTGTGTTGGTTTAAAAAAAAGTTGTCTTTTTCTTTTAATTTGTGTTATTGCAATATAGTGTAACGTTACTTATATGCAGTAATAGTATACGAGTATAACCAAGAATGTAAATAGGAAGCACATGCAAAATACCAGGATAAAATGTAACTGAGAATTTTTGTCGCAGACATCCAAGGCGAACTCTTAAAAGATTACCCTGATGTGTACCTATTATAACATAATAAAATATTTTAAAAACCCAACATAAATGTACCTGGTTATCCGTAGTTCATGTGACTAGGGGACAAAACTGCTATAAAAGTTCATCTTAGCAAACAAGACGGAAATCACAGGGAAATAACAATACTAGAAAGACCCATCTGTTCAAATAAAAGCTGACGAATGACTTTATATAATTAAAAAAAAACCCATAGATTCAGTAAATAAATACAATGTAATCCGTCTTCCAGAGGGTAATAAACTATCCCGAAAGTAGTTTTTAAAAACATAATACTCGTAAACAGTACCGTCAGCAATAAAATAAATTTCAAATAATAAAAACAATATTAGAAAGCAGGGAACTCACTCCCGACATCCATGCTATATATACCATAGATTTAGTATTCATTGTACCAGTCTGAGGATGCCGGCGATGGGGTGAAATCGGTCCGGTCGAAAATACATAAGTGAAAAAAAGTTACAATGGTTTTTTATTAAAAAAAAAAAAAAATTATTGCAAATACTCGTTTTTTCTCATAAAGAGGTATTTTTTCTTTGAGAGCCTTTCGTTCACACTTCACTAATTTAATAAAAATTAATCACTTTGTTTTAACTAACTAACTAACCATCACGCCGTTTCTCCGCAGGGGTGGGCAGAGAGGACGGACCGCCAAAAAACTCGATCTTGGCATACACTTCTTGCTTCATTCACTTTCATACAAAGTCTTATACATTCTCTTCTGTTATTCCGACTTCTGACATGGCCCGACTCAAGTATTTGATTCACTTGATCGTGCCATGTCTTCTTCGGACGTCCCCGGCTTCTTCTTCCACTCACATTCGCGTCATATATTCTCCTTACACTCCTCTCTTCGTTCATTCGCTCTGCTTGCCCAAACCATCTATGCCCCCCTTTCTTGATCTTGCTCACCACGTTTACATCAGCCTTGCATTCTTTACGAATCTCAACATTTTTCACACGATCATACATGGTTTTACCACACATTCGTCTCAGAGATCTCATTTCTACAGCATTCAGTCTACTTTCATCCTTCCTCTGCCAGTTCCATGCCTCACTGCCATACATCAAGGTTGGTATCAGCACTCCATTGTGGACTGCTAGCTTCCCTTCCTTGGACAACTTTTTGTTTGCGCCAACCGCGTTCAGTCCTCCGTTAATGGAGTTTCCTGCATTCACCCTTCTTTGAATATCCCTATCAGTCTTTCCATCTCTCGTAAACATACAAACTCATCGACCTGCTCCAAGTATTCATCATTCACAACTATATTGAACACTGTTTTCGTACTCTCTCTTTCAAACACCATGACATTGGAATTACTTACATTCATCATTAGCTCATTCTTCATACATACTTCGTTCATCCTATATACGAGGAACTGTAGATCTTCCATACTGTTAGCAATCGGCACCGCATCATCAGCATACAACAGGCAACATACTTGAAAACTATTCATTTTCGCGCCCAAGCTCACCTATTTCAATTCTTGCATGAAATTTTCCACGGTGACATCACGCAGCCTTGCTTAACACCTTTTGTTATGTAAAACCATCCCGTAAAATCACTGTGTGCCCTAACACATGCAACCCTTCCCTCGTACGAGATGCGATTGCCTGTATAAGATTTGTATTCACACCATACTTGGACAACACCTTCCATAACTTTTTTCTGTCAACTCGGTCGTATGTTTTCGTAGATCTACAAAGGCACAGAAAAGTTTCTGTTTTTTTTTTGCCAGAAACTTCTCTGTGAGCATCCGAAACGAGAACATCTGATCCATGCACTCCTTTCACTCATAAATGCACCTTGCACATTCCATATTTTATCAAAATGATTTTTTTGAATTAAAAAACCTCTGTCACTTTTTTCCACTTATTTAAGTTACAAAGGTTTTTTAATAAAAAAAATATTTTAATATGAAATTCTACGATGAATTGATACTTTCAAAATTAGAAATAACCATATTTTATCATTTGTTTTCATTTGTACCCTTTCAATCAATATCCTAATAGGGTCTAAGCCTCCTCTAAACACTGGTTAAAAAGTTTGCATAACCATGTGAGAATTATACGGCTATTTTCTTTAAAGTATTCAGCAGCAATATTGTCGAAACCAACAGCCTTACCATTCTTCATACATTTAATTGATCTTTTAATTTCATCCATGCTGATTTTGGAAACATTAACCTTATCGCCATTCATACCTGGCTCGCAACTGGAATCACTATCACTCGGGTTGCTTTCGAAGATCTCTTTAAAGTATTTCATCCATCTCTCTTATATTTCTTTCTCATTCGTCAATATTTTTCCATTTTTCGATTTTATCACTTTCACAGATCCGCTTTCTGGACCATTCCGGGACCTTTTGACCTCCTTCCAAAACAGTTTAATGTTTTCTTGGAAGCGGTTTTTCATTTTGATCCCCTCTTCCTCTTCCAGGCGTTTCTTTCGTTTTTTCACTCCATCACGTACTCTTTTCTTGCATACCTTGTAAACTTCTTTCGCTCTATCCCCCTCTTCGCTAGACGCACTGCCAGTCGCTATTAGACATAACCACGCTTTCTTCTTCTCTGAGACCAGTGCTTTAATCTCATCATCCCACCATGCATTACCTTTTTTCCTACCTTGCGTACTTATTCCACATACCTCTCTTGCAGTTTTAACTAGGGATTCATTATTATTTATTTGTAATGGTGCCACAAAGATATTTTACATTTGCAATAAAAAAACAACGAAATTAAAGAGCCACTTACCATAATTATTAAAAAAAAAATTTACCGATAAATTACTTTTTTGTAGATTGACTAACGGGTGCTTGTCATTCAAAACATCATAAAAAATTTAATTTACAGTTAAGGTCTATATAAAATATAAACACGAAACAAACTAAAATCTTTAAAACACAAGTATTTCCCAAAAATCTTACTTTAAAATATTTTTACTTATGTATATAGAAAATTTTAAAAAATCCCGGGTTGCCGCCAATGATAATGATGAATTAATACAGTAAATTTTAATATTTGAAAAACCACTTTATATTGGAACTGTTCTGTAAAACATTTTCACTTCAGTTTTGCTTACATTTCAAAATGTCATAAAAATTATTATTAATTAAATCTTTTGAAAAAACTTCTCAACCGAGAACCTGATTTAGAAGGATAACTGCATTAAAAAATCGTCGATGATTTAAAAACAGTATCCGTCACCCGAAAAACTTTAATCTGCCTTCCATTATTTCTATTGTTTAATAATTTTATATGAAATTTGCTTTAACCTGACACACTGTTTAATAAGTAATAAAATGATTGATCTTCTTATTCTGTTCTTTGAAATCACAAAGTTGATCGATTGGTAGGAACAGGATAGGAAATCTTAGTTTTAAGCAGAAAAAATACACGTGGAGGAAATAGTAATCATAATACTTGCTTAATATTTATAAAACGACACATTTTAAATTTTTTTTATTTTTTTCATAACTCCACACAGGAGGCCCTGAAGAAAATAATTTCCCTTAGGGCCTATGTCAACTTTGGGTATGTCGTGTGGAAGATCTTTTGGAGAACAGGAAAGAGAGAACCTGGGTCTTGAAGAGACCTATGTTGTAGGAGGGAGGACAAGCAAATGTATAAGCCTAAGTGCTCAAGATACAATTTTCCAGGCTCTGCCAAGCTATAGAATAACGTAAAAGATAATCATATTTATGATTCATAATTTGCTTTGTTCTTAGCTATGCACATAGATAGAAACTCATTTTTTGTACTTTTGTACTCACCTCAATGGTGCTTTACAACGCTAGAAAATAACCAAAGACTATTAATTCTTGTCTATGAATAACTAATTTAATTCCCTGAAAATACTTTGCTTTAATTAATTGCTCCGAGATTGGATTGAACGAGGTTTTGTGAAATAAACGACTTGTATTTACAAATTTACAGGTGTCGCTTGCCGTGAGAGTAGTGGAATGAACTGTCAAGGAAGAAATAATCCAAAAATTCAAAATTTGCACGATTTTTTTGTAGATTTGTGGAGTAAAAGTATTAATTATTTCTGTGTGCGTATTCACAGCGCGACACCACAGGTTAAGATAAAATTAATATGTGAGTGTATATCTATCTATATTTATCCAAAAATGTAAGGTAATAGCAATATTATAGTGGGAGAAGTTTAAAAAATATTACTAACTAGCTGATGTGTACCCGGCCTTGCTCGGGATTATTTATTTTTTTGGAATAAAGTTATGAAGTTGTGAATTCTTGTTTGTAGTTTGGGTACCATACTTGATTTGACAGCGAGAGTAATGCCTTGTGACGACTGTTACCATCTCTAAACAAAGAAATAAAGGAAAATTCAATTGAATTTTTAAAAATATATTTGAATAATAAAGTTCTTAAGTAGGTACCTACTTGTGTTTTCCGTTTTTAAAATATTCTACCCAAACAATCCTTCCTCTTTTGAATATGTAATCTGTGGTTAACCAGAGTGGTATCGGCTAACCTCAATGCATCGTGGCGGGGGTTCAATGTTTTCATAGTAATTTTAAAACGTTTTAGCAAAAGTTTTACATATTGGATTTCATTCAAATTACTCTCTAAACCTTTCCGACACTAATACGAGCAAACTGTGCTATTTTTAGCGAAACCGGTTTAGTAATTTTCGAGAAAATCGAGGACACACAGCAAAGATTTATTTTTATACATAGATATTTTATATTATGGTCTGAAATTAATGTTTTCAATATTTATTTTATTGCTAGATGTTTTTGGTGAACTTTAATAATTTTAAATTTTTTATTTTGTTACATCATTAAAAAAGATATCCTGCAACATTTTCTTATTTGATTATCAGTTTTTTAACAAGATAATATAACTTTTAGTAAAATAAATTAAACAAAAAGCTAAAGAATATTTGAACTAATTTTCAGCAATAACCAAAAAAAAGTATAAAATCAGTTACTTTGTAATGGAACGTTATTAACCGCCCTACCCATACGAACGTACGTGATATGGCCGCTATATTATCGCCCGAACGCATTAAGCCGTATCCCGTACGTTCAGCTACAAAAAAAGCTATACCTAAAACCCACAAAACATTCTTATACGTCAAGTTTGTTCCTGCCTAATCTCGTTTAGTATTAAGCTAACGGATGTGTTCGGGTATTTTCGTCTCCCCCATACAAGTTACGTCACTGGGGTCAGTGGTCACACGTATTGTTATTGCGAAATCTAAATCTAATCTAACCCAAAGTGAAACGCGGTGCACACCAAATGACCATACAAATAAATTAAATAAAACCGTAGGTTACTATTACCATCCTCGTTCTAGTTCTAAGCAAAGTGCGTGATACATTTTAAAAAATAGACATTCCTTGATCGCACGAAAAGAACTAATTTAAAAGTCAATTAATTGCTCACGAGGACCCTTTCGTTACGGTGATGATGCTCGACTTTTATTTATTTTTATACCACTTAAAAAACTGATACTGTTTTGGTTCCACTTTGACAATTTCGAGAGGGTTGTTTAGAATAAAAAGAGGCTCGTGAAGGGACCCAATTTATAATACGGGTTGAAGAGGTATCCCTGAGACAGCTTCTTATGATATTTTTAAAATATACTCGTAAAAAGTAAGTTAATTTTTGTCGATTTAAAATGTGATTTTTATAGAGTTTCATACCTGGCTTTCTCTCCGTACCGAATACCAACCTAGAATTATAGTATATATATAGGTGACAATTATTATGTGACGCATGTTTGGGGGCGGTGCCTGGAACGTTATGGTGAGATTCAAACGGTCTCACTGGACATTTCTAAGGCCTTTGACCGGGTTTGGCACCGAGGACTTGTCAACAAACTGCCTTCTCACGGACTTCCCGTTTCCATGTGTACGTGGATCCGACTTTCTGAGGGAGAGATCGATTCAGACGGTTGCTGATGGTTTCATCTCTTCCTCGCATTCAATAAATGCTGGCATCCCACAAGGATCGGTTCTGTCTCCGACATTGTTTTTGTTGCACATCAATGACCTTTTGACATGTGCACCAATCCACTGTTACGCGGATGACCGTAAAGTCCATGATAGCTTTTTGTTTGACAAGCCCCCAAAGGGCAAACAAACTCCAACGGCTCGGAGGGCATTGAAGCAGAGAATGGACGGTTACTTCGAGAGGGTCTCCTCTTGAGTTAAGAATAACCTCGTTGAATTTAATGTTTCAAAGACCCAATCATGTCTGATTACGTCTAAAAAGGATCGAAATAACAATCTAGTCTCCTTTAATGGAAGCAATCTTCCCAACAAGCTCTCCATTGATATGCTTGGTGTAACCTTAAGTGACCAGCTCAGGTATGGGAGCTTCACCGGGGCCAGAGTAAAGTTAGCCTCTCAGAAGCTGGGCGTATTGTACAGAGCCCGCAGATACTTTAATAGTACACAACTGCTGACCCTGTACAAATCGCAAGTGCGCCCACTGTAGAATTTGGCAGTCACCCCTGGTCGGGAGTCCCAAAATATCTGAAAAAAACCCTTGTCTTTGCAAAAACGGGCGGTCCGTTTGATAGATTCGCCTATCTTAACAAACAGACCGCATTCTTCTCAGACGGAGCACAGACGTCAGGTGGGAATGCTGTCTTTGTTTTATCGGTATTTTAATGGAAGATGCTCCGAGGAACTAGCGTCATTGATCCCTTCGGCACCGGTGCATAGTCGGAAAATACGCCAAACGCGTTGCCAACATTTGCACACGGTTGACATTTGTCACATAAGAACGGGTCGCTTCTACGACTCGTTCTCGTGTTTAACAGCTCGGCTGTGGAATGATCTGCCGGCCTCTGTGTTTCCTCCATCCTACAACATGGGTCTCTTCAAGACCCAAGTTCACTCCTTCCTATCCTCTAAAACATCCTCCACACAGCATCCCCAAAGATGATATAGGCCTTGAAAATCTGCTGCATTAATCAAAAACGATATTTTTGCAATAAGCAAAATAATTATGTTTTTTGTTTTATGTTTTAGAAACCATTTTTTTTAAATATTAAAACTTCGATTAATTTTAATTATCTCGCCGCCTTGGTTTTATGTATTGTGTTAATTTCGAAAAGTATTACTAGTTTTACATGATATCCACTGTAACAAAATATTTTTTACTTTGAATATGTATATTCTCTCTTTTCATTCTGACAATATTCTATATATACACAAGATTAAAGGAGAGTATTTTTTGGTTTGTTTATTTGTTTTGCATACAAAACTAGAGTTTTATTCCGAGCTTGACGAAATTTTGCACACTTTACCTCCATTACAAGAGGAAGGTCACTGTCTACGAGATTTCAAAACCGCCCCCATCCTTCTTTCCCACCCCTTAAAGCAGAATTTTGATACTTCTTGATGAAATTTTGCGTACGTTTACGTTCAAAATAAGAGAAAAATCACTGGGGTAAAGGTAGGGGTAGTGGTAGGGATAGGGGTACGGGTAGGGGTAGGGGTAGTGGAGAGAGTGAGGGTAGAGGTAGGGGTAACGCATCACAACCTCAAAAATTTCTTCCAAACCATTCCTAACCCCGGGCAACGCCGGGTACTTCAGCTAGTTCTTCAGAAAATTTTGTTCAAGAATATTCGCTGTTTCTTTTTTCGAAAGTAGTATTTTGTTTAGATAATGTTCAGAAACTTTTTTCGCTTAGATTTTTTTTTGCCTTGAATTCGCGGTTCGTTTGGTTATTTGATGTTTTTAATTTGTTTCAGTACTTTATATCTTTGTACTGGTTTTATTTCGATGTTAGGAAAATATGTAGGAGACAGAAATATTAGTTTTTGTATCTAGGTCTATTGGCCAAGGCATGATGCCTTGCTGGAATTTTTTTGTGGTTTTTGTGTAGGGTTTTGTATGGCTAGGATATTATTTGGAAAGACTATGTCGTAAATAATTATTAGTCCGGGTGGTGTTAGGTAATGGACTATCATCATTATTTTTTATAGATAACTAGTGACTGGTGATGTCCCCCTGCGGTAGAGTGCTCTTGGTACCCATAAGACACACAGACATGACATGCACAGATGTAGGAAAGATAGTGGCTACCACAAGTCATAGATCTACTTCTATCTTCTTCTTCTCTATCTTCTAATATATAAAGATGAATGTCCCGGGTGGCGGTGTGTGTGTGTGTGTATTTTGTGTACAAATCTACAGTTTTATTCTGAGCCTGATGAAATATTGCACACTTGAATTTCGAAACAAGAGGAAGGACACTGTCTATATGAGATTTCGAAAAACAACCTTCGTCCCCCCTTCCAACTCCTTAAAGCAGATATTTGGTATTTCTTGATGAAATTTTGCACACTTGACGTTCAAAATAAGAGGAAAACTACAGGGTAGGGGTAGGGGAAACACATCACGACCACAAAACTTTACTCCAAACCATTCTTACCCCCGAGCAACCCCGGGTACTTCAGCTAGTTATAAATGTAGGGTTATCGATACTGACAGCAAAAATGGCGGCCGATCTTGTAAAACAGTATGTGTAGTAAGGTTTAAAAGAGAAGATAAGAGAATGAGAAAGGGATGAGAAAGTACTTAACTATTCATATTTGGTCACTGAGCATGATTCTTCCTGGTTTTCTCTTACCAGAGAGATAGTGAGAAAGTCTGTCACTCAGATCATTCATAATATGATATTCTTTTTTTTTTAGAACCAATGAGAACACGCCGTTCACCGTCCTCCGATCTGAAAGTGTTTGATATTAAGAACCATCTCCATGTACTGGATGTATCAGACAGACTTTAACCAGCGATTCCTGAGCATATTTGGAATAAAAACTGTAGATGTCGTCTGGTATCCGATGCCATTTTTTCCAATAATTTTTTTAAATTCCTTCAAACGTCGCCATTGGCGAATCTCGTGATGACGCATTCTGTCTCGGTCCAGCAGCACCGTTACAGACAAGACGGAGCGTGAATCACGTGATCCATTACGACCTGTGGCGGTGTGAAAAGTGGTGACGTGTGATACAATACGGAACTTCAGTCCAATTTAAAAAAAAAAATATATATATATATATATATATATATATATCTATAATGACGTTCAAACTTAAATACAAGCACATTTAATTTTTTTTTCTAAAGTTACGTTTCATAGTTAAAATACTAATGATTGATTAAGTCTGCCGAAACGCTCCAAATCTGTGGCAGGTCGTTTTTGCTTAGTTTTGAGGTTAGAATGACAAATGTCAAAACAAGGATGAGCTTTACCGTAGATAATTTTGTATTATAACCATAGTAAACCATAACTAAACTTAAGTAATAAAATTGTGTACCTGTGTAGTTTTTTTATATTGAACAGCAATTATACAGCGTAAAATTAACCAAATTAAGATTAAATTTCGCCAAAACTAAAAAAAATACATATTCGAAATGCAAATTAAAAGTGAAAAATAAAAATGTCCACACTAATTTAAAAACAGAATGCGCATGTGACGTCAGATGTTCCAATGGTACCAACATAACAAGGTGTTTTGATGAGAAGATTTTTTTATTTACTTTTAAGAAACGATTTATAAATTCTACGCATAATTATATATAATATAACAATCGGCGTTCGCTGATCTATATGAATACATATTTTTAAAGCCATTATATTTTTCAATGAAGGTCTCCATTTTTAACTTAAAAAATAAAACAATAACTTTGTTTACATCACTTTTATTTATACTTTAGCCGACCGGGTTTCACTACTACCGTAGCTTCTTCAGGGCAGTATACAAATAAACTATGAACTAAGATGCACATGTGTTATAGATTGATACCAACAGGAGAGTGAAGGGCCAAGGGTGGGAGATCAGCAGGTACCTGCTGACCGAGAAGGGTGTGTACTCGTACTTTGTTTATTGGTAATAATTTAAGGATTGTACTTTTATTTAAATTTATTTGATTATTTATGAGTCTACTATTAGTGTTTTTGGATTTCCTTATTTCTAATGCCTCTAAGTTATCTAGTCGAATGCCGGTTCCATTTTTATGTATTAAGCTAGTGCCTGTATTTTTATTGAATGTGTGGTCTGTTTCTAAGAGATGGTTAGCAAATTCGGAGAACACATTATTTAGACATCTTAAGTGTTCTTTTACTCGGATATTAACATTACGCGACGTTTTGCCTACATAGAACGCTGGGCAATCATTACATTGAAGTGAATAAATGCCCGAGTGGCCTAAACTGTCTTCTTTATCTTTATCAGTAATAAAAAAATTACCTGAACTATTGTCACATCACCAAGTTACCGCATCATATAAAAAAATAAAAATCTTTCTTTTTAAATAACGATTTTTTTTTAACATATGCTTATAATGATGCTTGTTTGGAGTTCTATAACCATTCTTGGGTATTTTACTCAAATCAATTTTTGGGATAATTTGTCGCAGCAGTAGTCGCTCAAATTTTATCAACCGGTCTGTCGACGTCACGTTAGTTTCCAGATAGAAATTAGGACAACGATAATGGACGTGCGAAAATTACTCATTTTAGCAATGTTTTTTTTTTTTTGCATTACAAAGTTTAAATCTTTTATGCAAGATACATTATTTTATTGTCTTCCTTTAAATGTCCATTACATTTTGCTGTGTTAGGTACCGGCTTCCATTTTAGGGACCTCGAAATGGAATAATGTAAACATTCAGCACCTTCGGTCTCTAGCTCATCGCAGCCCAAGCCACAAATGGCTTCCTTATTTGCATACTAGTGACCGATTTAAAATAAACCCAGGATGTGGAAAATTGCATCTTGCTAAAAGACTCCTTATATGATTGAGGTTTAGAGTATGCAGTAACTGCTTTCTTTGCACTGATTTCATGACCGTTCTCCATTGCCCCGATTCCACCGCTCATTACCACGTGCTTCCTACAAATAACATTTGCAGGATCAGCTTCCCGGCCCAATGAAAGCATCCTGCTCTGTCCCTCCGGAGGGGTCAGCCCGCAGCGTGACGTTACCACCGGAACGAACCCATTGTATAAAAGTAATAGATAATACGGAATGTACTGTATCTCTATACAAAAAAATGAATGTTTGTCTGTGTGTCCTCGATTTTCTCGAAAATTATTCGACCAGTTTTGCCGAAAATAGTACAGTTTGTCCTTATTAGTGCCGGGAAGGATTAGAGAGTAGTTTTAATGAAATCCAACATGTAAAACTGTTGCTATAACGTTTTAAAATCAGTATGAAAACATTGAACCCGCTGTGTTGTATTGAGGTTAGCCCATCGATATATCACTCTGTTTAGCCACAGATTACATATTCAAAAGAAGAAGGTTTGTTTGGGTAGAATATTTTCAAAATGGAAAACACAAGTAGGTACCTACTTAAGAACTGTATTATTAGAGTAAGGCTGGGTACACATCACCTAGTGGTTTATAAATATTGGTGGTTTTGGCTATTTTGTAAATATAAGAAAGAAAAAAGTGTGTTTGAGAAACATAAATCAAATAAATTGTAGACTTCAATGGAAGCACACCCTTCGTCATCCTGTTACTGGGGAAAATGTGCTATAATACGTATCTTTTTGTGTAAGATCGGATAAAACCGTACAATAATTATTTACTAGAGGATTTCATTTACGAAATACTTCATCCGTGCAAATTATCGTGTCAAACTATCGGATGATGTACGAGTATGTTTCGAAGATCAATAGCCTGGTGTTTCAGAACACCCGTTCTCGTTTATTTCTCTATTTATTTGAAACACACATTATTTAACAATATAAGTATTTAACTGCCCAACTAGGAACAAATCCTGTTTTAGGACAGTCAAATTTGCAAGTTTAGTTCATATTAACTGCCATTTTACAAAAATAGAAGAGAAAAAAGCTAGTATTGAAACAGTATGGTAATATAATATATCTAGAAAAAAATAATAATTAAGTATAAAGAGATGTGAAGAATAATAAAGAAAAAAAACAATTGTGTCTGCCAGATAATTTGAGTGTGGTATAATAATTAAAATAGGATTGCAAGGCTGATGTAGGCGTAATGAGCAAGATCAAGAACGGGACGATTAAATGATTTGGACATGTAGAGCGAAGGAACGAAGAAAGGAGTGTAAGAAGAATATATGACGCGAATTTGAATGAAAGAAGAAGCCGGAGACGCCCGAGGAAGACATGGCACGATCAAGTGAATCAAACTTACTTCTTGACTACTTGAGAGTCGGGCCATGCCAGAAGTCGGAATAACAGAAGAGAATGTATGAGACGATGTATGAATGTGAATGAAGCAAGAAGTGTATGCCAAGATCGAGTTGTTTGGCGATCCGTCCTTTCTGCCTACCCCTGCGGAGAAACGGGGTGATGATTAGTTAGTTAGAATAATAGTTAAGTTCAAAGAGATAAGAAAAAAAGTATAGAGTAGTCGTTTACGTATACCAGATAATTTGAGTATAGTATAATAGTTAAGTACTTATGAAGAGATGAGAAAAAACAAATATTATACAGTAAACAATTATTTGTATATGTTTGATAGATACTGGTTGGTGTTTAAAAATGGATTTAAAATGGAGTACTAAAAAAGGATAATATTATAGAGTAATATTGGTATTATAACTATAGAATAACTAAATCGGTTTTACCGATAATAAATCATTACCCATCCATCCAAATTTTTAAAGAAGTGGGGGTAAATTAAATCATATAAATAAGTCATCGCAATGTGGATTAACCACAGTTTGAAAATGGCCTTAAACGCCGAAACAGCTGTCACAATAATAACAACTAAAAATACTTGCAGAACTTAATAATATTATTAAATTTGATTTACATTAAATTTAAAAAAAAATTAAATGAAGTTCTACGAATTAAACACAAAAACAATTAATAATATTGGTAAGATTGAGTTACGTATCACTCAGCTCTATAAGCCGACGACGAAACTCAGGGATGCAGCAAATAGTTAAAAACATATTATGCATATCTTTTATTCAGTAAGTACAAAAGTAACTTTAGTAAATTGTTTATAATATTTTAAACCTACTATTTAAAATATTTGTTCTTTTACTTTTCCTTGTTTAGGGTTTTTAATCCAGTTAAGATCTTTTCCCAAAGAGCACAAATAATGTAACATAAATTCAGTCAAGTAAATCAAACCATGAGATGGTAATAGTAATAAGACCAAAGCGCTGCAGTATACAATTCCTTTATTATTCTTTACCTTGTGATGTTATTTAATTTAATTGGGTACAATATTTTGATATTCCATACTTTTATCGCTGATTTTCTAAAAAACCTTTTGATATTTTTTGATTTTATAACAGTAGTTTCTTGCAACGACCGCACCACACCTTACATTGTGATAATTTCCCCCAATTTTTTGCCACATCGAAAAACAAACTTCTTTCGAAATATTATTCGAACATTGAACATTTTAAAAACGAAACGTTTATGCGCATCACTATTACGCGACAATCGATTAGGAAAATGCCAGAATGTTTCCCATTCAAAATTGTTCGATACGATTTTTTTGTATTTTCGAGAATATTCCGAATAAACATGGAACATCTTTATGATAAAGCCATTGCTTACGTAATTGTGCTGTTTTCCGAGAAGAGCCGTGAATAAATTAAAATTATTTAACACTAACATAAATTCCCACCGTTGTAGTTACTTAGAAAATTACATTCTCCTGGCTTAAATCTGTAATTTATTTAAGCGGAGTCCCTGCCCTTCCCATCGTAGTGTACACAAGCTTTTAACGAAATAACTAATTATTTTAACAGTAGGCAATTACTTGCCGGAGCATCTACTGATTTGAACCCACGGGATCAGGGAAAATGCTTACATGTTACTGCAAAACTTAGAAAATTGGTCAAGTCCGAAATATAATAAATATGTGAAAACACGGTGACGTATATATATATTTTTGTAACGTTTTAAAACATGCCAAAAAACACCTGCACTCGGTGCAAAACTCAAACGTTGCAAAGCGATCAATCGTTGTGCACATAGAATATGTATTAACTAGCGCTTGTATTAAGAGGAACGGCTGCGCTGCCTGTTTCATACATAGATTAATTTTGGTTTTGAGGTCAAAATACCCATTCAGACTGAATGACATGTATATTTTTTTGAATTAAAGGTTTATTAAATAGCTAGTACGGATGAGAAGTATTTTATTTATTTTTGTTTTAAATTATGTAGTATATGAGTATGCCATGAAAAAAAATTGACTTTCATAATTTTGTAGGCAATTTTGAAAATTATTTGCGGGTTTATTGTATTTAAAAAAAAAATCGTATTTGTTATGTAAACCCAAATAAAAATATAAAAACAAAACATTTAAAAAAAAAATTATGTACGGCAAATTTGTGTTCCAACGTAAATTGGTGGCTTTTAATTTAATTTAAAGTCCACCATAATGCTTATTTTAATATTTTTTAAAATATACATATATATTTTTTCATATTTAGCAAACATTTTGTGGATTGACATGATGAATTAAAAGAAACACACTTTGTATGAATCCACTTTTATTTTGGATATATTCCGATATAGCAGAATCGAAACTAGTTGACATATTTACAAAATAAAAGTGGATTCATACAAAGTGTATATCTTTTAATTGATCATAAATATATATGTTTAAAGTAAACGGGGTAAAACCTTTTTTTTAAATCACAGTTAGCCCCAAATAATTGTTAAAGATGCCTCTAAAATCGCGAAAAATCCATTCCTTTAATGGCCTATATTTCATAATATAAAACAAACATAAATAAATTACTTCTAATCCGTATTAGATATTTACTATGCTTTTTGATGAAAAAAAAAGATCATTGGGTCTAGGTAAGTATTTTGGTCTCAAATTCAAAATGAAGTTTCGTATGAAGCAGGCCGCGCAGCCGTTCCTCTTAATTTCTCTCTTTCTCGCATACGAAGCTCTCACACACAGTAATGAGTATCGGTACAGAATTAATACCTGCAGGTTAGATTAGCTCGCTTCTATTACGGACTTTTACAGAAAAACAATTTTTAAACCTACTATTTACCGGTAAAACCTAAGATTCACCAATTTTCGGACTTTTACAGTAACATTAGACAAATAGTTGTTTTTATAACAATCTAATTTAATTACGAGTTTCAAGAGAATATATACTCGTGTTATGAAGCGTAGTTATTATTATTGTTATATGTCGGCCAATGCCACATATGGAACTTGGTGATACTGAAGCTACCTGCCAAGTGCTTCAAAGGGCTGTTGCAGTACCTGTGCAGGTTTTTCAAAATGATGGATTCAATTTAGTACAGCTTTATTTCCTAAATTATACGTTATGTGAATGATCTATATAGCTGCCGGCGGCTTTTTATAATCGCTTCTAGTTTATTTTGTAAATATTGGGAAGTTCTTAAGTTTTCCGGGTTAAAATAGCGTAAAATAACCGCAATAATTTTTAGGTTACATTTATAAAAATTACATAATTTTAGTGCTGCCGTCTCAGGCTTAAATTAAGTTTATAATAAAAACCCAAATATTTTAAGTTGAAATCTGTTTCGTTCTTCTAAATTGGTCGTAGGTTCTCACCACATGTACTAGTGAAGTGTCAAAAGTGAGTGATTTACAACTGTTATTCGGGCTAGGGTGGTTGTAAAAAATATTGTATACAAACGGGAAGTGCCCCAACAGGGGATGCTCTGCAACCTGCTGTAGACCGACCCCGACAAGGACACCGCCGGCTGGGGCGAGAACGAGCTTTTCCTTCACCTTCGGCATTGAGATAATGGTCAAGGTCCTCGCAAGTAAGCGCCACCAGGCGTACGTGCAGACCAACCGTCCCGTCACGCCTTCCAGGGGCGTCAATAAGACAAAGACGATTTGAAGGCCTTATGGATCGGTCCCCCAGGCCCCCGTCCTTCTCCGCCGCTCCCCCCTTTTAAGAGTATTCTGCGTTATTTATCCTAAAAATATATGGATAATAATTCATTGTCTTAGCTTAAATACATTCTTGAGTATAATGGAAACAATCACTCTATCATCTGTATTAGCATCTTGCAATATATCGTAAGGAATAAATAAAAAAACTAAATACAGTTAGCTTCATTTTTTCTCAATTTAACATGTATGAAAACTTAGACCAAGCTGTATTTAGTTTTGATAATTTAACTGCATCTCTTTATATGGTCTATAAATAATGTGTAATGATAGCCTGTCCAAAAAGAGAAAATAAATGTTAAAAAAAAACTTCATAGAATAGATGTACTATAAGAATAGGAAATAATATTTGTACAGCGCCCTTGAGGTGATTTTTCACAAAAACGGCGCTATAAAAATCATCCGATTATTATAGCATATGTACATAGCATACAAAATAGTAAAAAAAAAATATTAACAGCAATATCATGCAATGTGCAGTGTTTTATGATATTGTGTCTTGTGCGTGCAAAATCATATCTTCTCAAGCTAAAACTTTATAATTATAACGTGTTAATCTGGAGTGACCTACCTGGAGCGCAATTCCCGTTCTTTTTAAGAAAGATTCCTTGTCTTTTTTCTTAGGCTTAAAAACGTCTTGCTTAACTGCGGTTTCGGTTCTCTCGGATGACAGCAGTCAGCTGTTATTAAGCGAATGACATTCATTAGAAAAATCAATATTTGCGTAGTTTTAACAAGAGAAAAACTCAATATTAAGTAATTTACCGATTAAATTATTATTTATTTTAAACATTATTAGTTAGTAAACATTATATAGATGTTCACATTTTCGACAATTCACGGCAGGCGCGGCATAGAGGAGAGTCGTTACGTCCTTCCGAGTTCAATGAATCCGATTCCGAAGGCGGTGAACTCACTCCGAGTTCGCAAATCCGGATTAACTCATTCCGAACTCACACTCAAGGAACGGCAAAGATTTTAGATTGTGTTGTTTGATTTTGAGTCAGAAATGAAAGGCGTCTCTATTCAATAGTGTAATATGAACGATTTTTGGTTACGGAATGGCGGACCTGTGCGGACCGAAAGGAATGAAGAATCTAGTCCGCGTGACTAAACTCGGAATTGGAACCGAGTTCGTAAAATAAGTGGAATGACCCGCCTCTTCAGTCGGCATAGATTAACCGCGACGGAAAACGTTACTTTTAGAACTAGTGACAAAATAAGGTAATTACTATCTGGTGAGGTAGGTACCTTTTTACAAAATGTAATTCTTCGTAAAAAGGCTTATTTATGATATATAAAAATGTATTAAAATTGATTATAATGTAATTGGTTTTAAAAGTTTTGGTTTAAAATCGTGTGTCACTTGAATATATTTCATCAATTTGTGTTTCCAAATAATCTCTTAACAATCTATTTAGTTTTTTTTTTTAACTACGTCTCACTGGAATTCCGCAGTTAATCAAGAAGTCTTTAAGCCCAAGTAAAAAGGTAAGGAATCTTCTTTAAAAATAATGGGAATAGCCTTGGTAAGTATGTTTCTGTATATATACATAATAAGATAATGCGTAACACAACATTTTATATGTGATTTTTAATAGTGGTGACGGTAGGATTAGTAAGTATTTTTCTGTATATGTTGTACATAATAAGATAAACCCTAGCAAGTAATATTTGTATAGCGCCCTTGAAGTGATTTTTCACAAAAACGGCTGTATAAAAATCATCCAATTTATAGCAATTGGAAGAGGAGGCCTGAAAGTGTCGAATCCCACCGCTAAATCATTCATAGCTGTGAAAAAAAATAGCTACTATGCAGCACATGGTTTTCTGTGTTCATGAGTTCTCTAAACTTTCGTCTCCATTGTAACATTGAACCTTCAACTAGAAAGGGCATTTGTCTTTAGTATCACCAATTTGAGCAATCTGAATGTCTCTGTAAAGGTAGAAATCAGAAGAGGACTTGCGATATGAGTTCATCATTTTGAATAACTCTGTATAATAGATGATTGTTACGCTATTGTTTGGTACACACAATATTCAAAGTGCTAAAATTGTTGATGTGCCGTACTCAGAGTTTGGAATAAACGTCAAAAGGGCGCAGAAAATGTTCCAGGGATCCCAGTGGGCTCATCCATGGCCCAGGGCAGAGATAACGAATTAAGCTACTAAAACAAATAATAAAGAAATTTCAATAATGATGGTAAAGCGAGAATTTTTTTGATGGCAAACTTCTAAACACATATATTTATTTCTTAACGGTTGAATTTGGTATCCACCTCTGGTTTTTAGTCCAAAAAATACCTGAAAAACCCTCAACTCTATTAAAAAATAGGTGGTCCGTTAGACAGATTACCCTATCTTAACAAATGAATTGCGATCTTTAGCACAGGCGTCAGTTGGGAATGTCATCCCTGTTTTACCGGTATTTCAATAGAAGGTTTTCTGAAGAACTAGCGTCATTGATGACTTCGGCACCAGCGCATAGTCGGGAAACACGCCGAACGCGCGCCCAACATTTGTCACATGAGAACGGGTCGCTTCTGCGAATCGTTATGGAGTTCATCAGCCCGGCTGCGGAACGATTTGCCGTCCTCTGTGTTTCCTCTCCTTAAAAAGAGTTTTTATATAAAAAATAAATCTTCCATCGCCGAATTTGGGTTTACATAAGAATAATCGATAAATAATGAGTACAAAAGTGATGAAAATTTAATCGACAATAACGCTAAAAAGCTACACCGCTCTCCGCGCTACCTGCTACAATGTTTAATTTATTTTTAATCTTGCAATTCAGGCTCCTGGAACTGAAACTTCCCGCGACATTAAATTATGTAATTCCGTGGCCATCAATCATTTTTCTTACTAAAGAACATTAACAAGCATATTATGCGGTGGAAATTTCCATTCAATAATTCGACACAAGAAGGCCTTTTTCTCAGCTATACGGGCGTGACATTTTTCTTTCAAATTAAATACCCCAGAAAGCTGGGTATGAAAACACATTGAGCTATCAACTTCCAGTTTTTGTAACTAATAGATATTTACATTGTCTCCAAGGATTTTTTATTCGCATTTCTTTCTGTAAATGCTACGAGTTTGTGCCGAATTCATATTAAAGCACAATATTTTTACTTAATAATACGTAACACAACAATTTATATGTGATTTTAAACAGTGGTGACGGTAGGATCTCAGGGCAAGGAAGAAAGCGATTTCTTTTTTTTCTTGCGTCTTGAATGTCAATTGTAGAATAAAACAAATCACAGATTCTGGCCAAAGTAATAATATCCACGTTTTACAGTGAACCAATATCTAATATTATTTACATATTTTTGTAATTTTTTTTTGTTAATTTAAAAAAAAAAGTTTTCTGTATTTATTTTTTTTTTTTATATGGTAATTTTTTTATTGTTTAAAAATAAATTGTTTCTGTAAACTTATCTTTGCTCATTTAATTATTTTTATTTTTATTTATTTCTGTATGTATATACTATCTTCTTTATATTTGTTTTTCGCTATTCAGTTTCACTATATCTTTTAAACACTAATTACATATTTACATACTTTTGTAATTTTAAAAATTGTTATTCACATTATTTATACTTATATCTGCAAATAGATGCAAACTCAACTCATCCTTGGTCCCATAAATTATCAACTTACTATTCAATGGTACATAGACTCATTAAAATTCCCTTAGACAATAAATTGTATTAAAAAGAAAAGTAAACAATAAAAACAATCGCGGTTAACAACGGTTGTGAATCGAAAAACATTGAAAAAATTATAAAAACCAAGAAATATAAATATAAAATTAATTTAATAGAAATGGTACATAATAAAAAATTTCCATGTCTGGATTTTGTTTGGTCCAATATCTGTAAAATAGCAAAAGAAATAAAAAAGTGGTTTAAATATAGCTTTTAGAACCGATATAGGAACAAGCCTTACAAACTCAAAAAGTAGGAATTCTGAACTTAATAATAGTGGCATATATGAATTAAAATGTTACCCAACTGCCGACTTTAACGCTACCTATATCGGGCAGACGGGAATGGCTTTCTCAACTACATTCAAAGAACATATAAGATGTTATAATAATAACAGTTTAAAAAATAAAACAATAACTTTGTGTACATCAATTTTTTAAATTATAATGTCACATCACCAAGTTACCGCTTCATATGAAAATATAATAATAGAAGTACTTGAATGATCACGTCCTGCTTGACAACAATGAGGCCTTACATATAGAAAGAAAGGTCTTAGATTAAATTCACATGAAAAATTGGAAAAATATTAAACGAATGAATGATCCTAATATAACATAATTAATAAAGTAAGGAAGAGCATTTATTCCACACTATCTCAGTATGTTCACAAAACGTAAATAATATAAAATATTTCTGTTTTTGAAACTGTTGGAAACATGGTGGAATTCCATTATAATGATTAAATAAAATACACCTTTTTTAACTATTCCACTTTTTATTTTTCTCCGCGACCGGTTTCTGCTTTTGATAGCTATCTGCAGACTGGTACATTTTATTCTTAAACTATGGGTTATATACAATTAACTGAAGATAGCCACCACAGGCTAAAACCGGTAACGGACAAAAATAAAAAGTGGGATAGTGTTTTTTTTAAATTATTTATTTAATCATTATAACATATTAAAATAATTCAACAGCATTCACGTTATTATAAAACAATTAAGAAAACATTTCCATTTAATCCGGGGAAAATTTCAACCGTGAGTACCTCACAGAATAGAGAATATATTGTCACAATTATTTTCTCAGTAAATCGGTTTCACCAGTAATAAAACATTTTAGGCAACATATAAATTGATATTGTGTGGGGTATATAGAATCATATAAATAAGCCATCTCAACGTGGTCTAACCACAGTTTGAAAATTTCAAAAATTTAGAAGTCCGCTCCCTTTGAAGGTCTTCTCTCAACTGATTTGTTCCAGTTAAATTTCTTGTTATATAAGACATCGCGCGGCGGCTGAAATTTTCATACAATTTCTCTATGAGAGAACAGAATTTAAAAATTCTGAAACTTTGAGTGAGTTACAGTTTAAATCTAGGTACACTGAAATATTTTTAATAAACGCATCTAGTTCTTAACCTTATTTACTCCGAGATTATGAAAGGATTTTTATTAAAAAATGTTTGTAATGGGTGCAGTTAACAAAATGGCGAAGGCACTGTCGAGCGTTTTACTTAAAATTGCTGTAGGAATTTCATATAGAATATAAAAGATTACTGATCAATAATTTACGTCATTGGAAAGCTTAGACATTTTGGCAACTTCCCGTTTAGAATTCGCAGATAGATTCTTTGTTGTATTGCGTTTATCGCCTTATTGGAGTCTTACTTCTTAATATGTAATAACATTATTAAATTTGATTTACATTAAATTTAAAATAAATAATTATTATTTTTATAAATATTTTATAAAATTATATTTATTTATATTTTTATAAATAAATAATTATTATTTTTATAAATAATAATTATTAGCCTGAAACACTCATCCAAATTGAAAAAAACCTTCCGAGAAAAGATAAATGTCGCCAACAGGACTCGAACCTGCACCCTTCTGATTGCCGGTCAGATGCTCTACCGTTGAGCTACGTCGGCTTATCGCAAACCCGCCAAGTTAATCAATATATACTAGTGTTTCATTCAATAATTACTGTTTTTTTTTTGGAAGGTTTTTTCAATTTGGATGAGTGTTTCAGGCTAATAATTATTGTTTATAAAAATAATTGTTACCCTTTGCGCTATGCACGAAAATCTTGTCTTAAAAACTTTAGTTTATTAAATAATAATTTATTATCTTTTCCTGGTTGAAACAATTTATATATTTATTTGTTTTAACTATACAGTTTTTTTTTAATATTGATGAGTACTCCTTTCCCAAGCACAAGCAATAGCTTATATTAGGAAATAATATATATAATAATAATAATAATAGTAAAATATATATATATATATATACTCGTATATATTGAATAAAAATGCATATTTTACAAATCTGTAGAATATGTAACAAACCTAATAATATATATATTTTTAAATCACTGTAATCAGTGTGATCTATGCCGATTTGAAAGAAAACAGACGTGGCCAATTTATACATGACCCATCGAATTTTAGGCCCAGACAGGCCGGTGGAATTGGGTATTTGTTCAAGAAAGATTATCACTATTTAAAAATGTATGATCAATTTTACCAAAGTAAGTAAGGAAACATTGTGAACCTTTTTCAGTCATGGAGTCCTTTGACACACTTTCCAGGTACCATTTTCAATTACCTTCAAGTTTCGCAATGCATGTACTATACAATAAATTAATAACGGTTTTCAATAAATCCGGCAACAAATTGCTCGTTTTAGTCGGAAATTTCATCTCCGCAGACAGCGGGATTCGCAGGATAAAAATGCAAGTGAAAATAAATACGGCTGTTTTCAAAGGCCCCTTAGAAAAAGCTGTTTAACGTTATCGTATTTCTCTAAATATTGATATAATCTAAGCATCCGTTGGAATGAATGAGGAGCACTAGTACATTTATTATTATTATTATTATTAATTAATTTAATTAATTTTTTTATCAATGTTAACCTTCTAATTTAAATTCGTTTTCATGGTTAAATTAAATCTCTAGGTTTGTTTTTTTTAAACCCACAAAAACGCCCAGAATCCGAGCCGTATATAGCGATGATCACGTGACGTCACACAAGCGTCATCCGGTTACACGGAATAAATTTAAACAGAAATAATCTAGGACGAACAGCCACGTGACGTCGTTCCAATGACATTAACGGAGTTTTAATGAGATGATTTTTTATTAAATTTTAAATAACGATTTATAAATTCTACGTATAATTATATAGGTGTGTTAAAAAGAAAAAGTACATTCGATTATCGATTTTTTTTTGTTATGTTGGTACACATATGTTTATCATATGTTAGAATTATCAACCATTTTGGATTAGTGGTTTGTTTTTGACAACTGGAAAGGTTAGTCACGTTTTTGTGTGTTCTTCGATTTTTACTTTTGAAAAAAATGGATCAAAGAATATGTATTAAATTTTGCGTTAAAAATGGAATAAAGTGCTCCAACGCACTTAAAATGTTGACTCTGGCATTCGGCGAGTCTACTTTGTCTCAAAAAAGTGTTTATAAGTGGTACAAGCGCTTTACAGAAGGCCGAGAAGATGTTAATGACGATGAGCGTCCTGGAGTTGCGACCACGTGAACAAACGAAGAAAACATCGAAACATTGAAGAAAATGATTTTGGAAAATCGTCGAATCACTATTAGGGAAGTTGCAGAGGATCTGGGCATATCAATCGGCTCATGCCATGCAATTTTCTTGTATGTTTTGGGCATGAAACGTGTGGCAGCGAAGTTTGTTCCGAAATTGCTAAATTTTTAGCAAAAGCAACGTCGCATTAGGATCGCTCAGGAGTTGTTGAATGACGTCAACGACGATCCAGGGTCATAACTGGTGATGAAACGTGGGTATATGGTTATGACGTCGAAACCAAGGCCTAATCATCCCAAAGGAAGCGGCCAGAAGAGCCAGGACCGAAAAAAGCACGCCAAGTTCAATCAAATGTGAAGGTTTTGCTCAGTGTTTTCTTCGATTACAATGGCGTGGTGCATCATGAGTTCTTGCCAACAGGTCGTACGGTTAATAAGGAATACTACAAGGAAGTTATGCAACGTTTGCGTGAAGCAATACGGCTCAAACGATCGGAATTGTGGAAAAACAAATCATGGATTTTGCATCAAGATAATGCACCAGCTCACACATCAATGCTTGTTCGTGATAAAACTGTAGATTTGTACACAAAACAAACAAACACCGCCCGCCCGGATCATTTTCCTTTATATAATAGAAGAAAACAAAACTTATACATTCATAATCAACGTTTGTTGATATACATGAATATATAGTATTTAAGCCATTATATTTTTCACTGAAGTTCCGTATTGTCCTTTTTTTATATGAATACCACACAAGAGTCCCAAACTGCTTCCAACCGTCTGGAGCCAGTGAGACTATGGCATTCCCAATTGGGAAATGTTGTATTGGGGAGGCTGAAGGTATTGGGGAGGGGGAGAGGAAGGTGGGGAAAAGGGGAAATACCTGGCTATTCAGATCTGGTCACCAAACACGGCTAAAAGCCATTTCAAGCAACGTTTCAATTCTGAATGGTGGTCTTTCACCAGGGCGATACTGAGAGTATCTTCCACTCTGGAACGTGCACAAATATACTATTGTATATATTATTTTTAAATTAATTAATTGTGAAACAACACAAATTAATTAAATAAAAATTACTTTCACACGCCTGGATTTGAACCCGCGACCTTCGGATTCGTAGTCGAGAGTCTTACCCCTCGACCATGGAGGGCATGGAGGCCGTCAAATAATTATCGTCCGTATTTCCTTCATAATTTTATTATTCATTTTTAAGATTGGACGAAATGAAAAATTGTAAAAATAAAAAACTTGTTCATTCGCTGAATAGCTGGGGAAAAAATTGGGAAAAGTTTTTACTTTTAAAAGTGATAAATTCTTTTCACGGGGGTAAGATAAAAAAAAAACATTGAAAATGGTCTGAAAAGCTTCATTAGACACTGGAAAGTTTCGTGAAAAGTGACTCTGCTTTGCACAGGGAAATCCACGAAGCTATGATTACTTCTAACAGGATTCGTAGCTCCATGGCGAAACCCAACTTTTTGTCTTTGTTTAATTATTTTAAAAAATACAATTTTAACGCCCGGAGACATCATTAGAAGCCGTTCTGAGGAATCACAGGAATTATGTATAATCAGGTACCAAATCGAAATGTCACTTTAAAAGTATGCACACATTGTTTTAATGACTCTTTTGAATTGAACTTTTTGTGAATTAGTATAATTTGTGCATCAGTTTTAAAGAGTTGTGTTTGCGTAAGGATTTTGCGGTGGTTGCAACAAATCTCAAGTAAGGGTTGGTGGATGGTTTGGGGCGATGAGGGAGTGGGTGATGGAGGCGGATTAAGGTGCAATTGAATAGCGCCTAAGTAATAACACTTCGTTAGGTCAGATAATTTCGTGCGGTTGAGCAATAGTAATTATTAATTACCGAGATAATACCGAAAGTTAGATCAAAAAACAAATTAACCTATACACGGCCTTCGTGGTATAATAGTCTACGTGGTCTGCGATTTTTAATTTTATAAAATTTCGCACAATATGGGTGATAAGGTGATATTGTATGCAGGGCGAAGTATGGGATGCTTTTTGACGTTAAATTGTGATATTGAAAGGCGAGTATTTGCAAATAAAAGTTTTTTTATCGTGGGGTGCAAAGATGCATGATAGACGCGACCCACTGACGTCATAATTAATAGATTTGTCTTAAGCACCATTTCGACCGATGGAGGCAAAGGTCATGTGCCACGGATTTTTGGCATCAGTCTAGTTCACTGCCGTTAATGTCTGTTTGGCGTGATTTTGATTACGGTAAGCAAATTATAAAACATTTATAAAAAGGGTCAAACTAAATACTATAACAAATTATTCAGTTTTTGTAAACAAGCCGAAACTTTTTACTTATTTGTTGTTTTACTTAAATTGGCCGCATGTCTAGGTCGCCCCTCGTCCGCCATATTTTGAACTCTTTCCTTTGCGTGTTAGGGCATCTTTATGTATTATTTGCTCTGTGACGTGACCCGAAGATGATGCCAACGTAAATGAGCACGTACAAAAAAGCGAACATAGGTTGGATAACTAATGAACAAATCTCATTCAATCATTCCGCAGCGCCCAAGAAGAACCAAACGATAGGTTAGGTTAGGTTGTTTATTTATTTATTTAATATAAACGGTATAAATAATTTAAAAAATGTAACTATTAAATGTGGCATTAGGTTGTATAACGACACCACAGAGTATATACATAATAAAAGTTCATCAAGGATATAAAAGTAAAATATATGCGTACATATAAAACATATAGTAAACTTCGGTTAAATTAATATTGATTGAAAAGACACGATAGTATAGTCTTCATGTACTCACCTCCCATGCAGTTAAATACATCCACTACATCTGCCTATCTATTACTAACTTTATGTAATCTAGGTACAAGCGAGTGTTTGTAATGCTCAGTCCTGGTCCTGGATTTTGGAACGCGTAGCTCTCGCAGGTATATAAAAGCAAGTTAGAAATAAGTGGAGCTGGAATATAATGAGGGTGGAAGCAGTTTGGGTCGGCCTCCATCCAGCAATACTGAGATACAGTGATTAGTGGTGTCGATTATACCTATGTTAAAAGTGAGGTTAGGGACTGCGATGAAAGGCTGGAGGAACTTACACTACATTACTGATCGCGATAAAAAAAAAGATATATATTATACGACTATACGAATATACGACTCGATAATTTAGAAGCGTTAGAAATTAGGGAAGCCAAGAATACTAATACTAGACTCATTAATAACCAAATAAATTTAAATAAAAGTTCAATCCTTAAATTATTCCCAATTACACGCCCTTCCCTGCAGGTACCTGCTGAACTCTCACCCTCGGCCCTTCACTCGCCCGCTTTTATCAATCCATAACACATGTGTATCTTAGTTCATAGTTTAGTATTATACTGCCCTGGCGAAGCTACGGTAGTAGGGAAACCCGGTTGGCAAAAGTATATAACGAATAAAAGTGATGTAAAAAAGTTTTTGTTTTATTTTTTCATATCACCAAGTTACCGCTTCATATGAAAATATATATATATATATATTTGCATGACGGAATAACGCTGTCATTTTAATCGCGCACTTTCATAGATTATTACCTCAATAAAACGTTGTGATGGCTGGCAATTCCAATATCAAAGAATAAAAGGCAATGGGTAAAGCTTTAATCAATATTGAACAATTTCATTTAAGTCATTGGGCAATACTAAATTTTATAAAAGTTCTTTTCCTGCACCATAACCTATTAAATAACTGAAACCCATCCATGGAGCTCGCATAACAGTTTTCCATGCCATAAAACGATATTGCATCAAATGAACTTCGACGTCATAAAATCGAAACACGTAGAGCCTGTATTCCGATTACTGGAAATTGCATTGGCATTTATCAAATCTCCTCGATCACAAAGTAACTGCCGTCATACGTATAATAATTTTATCTGCAAAATGCAATGCACAACTTTGTGGATTAATGTAGGTGGTATCAATGTATTGAACATAATGCTACGTACGTTATTTTGTACTAGTGAGCATTCTATAAATGCCATGCAATTTTGATGCAAAATGAGCACTGATTCAATTCACTCTATTCAATTATACTCTTTTTGCGATAAATAATCGATATAATTCGGACTTCAATGATACAGTCTTAAGAAAAAAAAACAAAAAAAAATAACTACACATAGCTCCTTATTAGCTAGTCTTTATAATAACGGTCTTATTTAACCAATGGCGTCGTATTTCATTAATCAATAACTTTTATTTTACTAAGCAAACAATTTGTTTTGAACCGCTAACAACCAACAGATTTCGCTCGTCCAAGCTTCGCAAAGGCAAAATATAAAACTAAACAAAAATACACAGATTGAGTACATATATAGGTGAGACATAATACAAAATAGAATAAGAGGGAGAACGAAATATAAAACGAAACAATGGAATAGTGAGACAGAGACGTGCTTACATATAATAGAATGGGACAACACGTAAAAGAGAATGAGTCAGAACATCAAAGGAGGGAAGGATTAAGAGGAAATTTTGAGTTAACATGAAATATATTTAATAAAGGACTGTAGGGCAAATTATGTTGATTAGTACGAATTTCACAATCAATTTTAACGGCTGTCTTTATTTCTAAAGGTTGTAAATTATCTAATCTAATGCCAAAACCATTTTCGTGTACATTATTATAGGTACGATCTTTTTCAATTAGATGGTTGGTGAATTCCGAAAAAACATGGCTATTCTAATATAGACATTACTCGCTGTTTTACCGATATAAAATGCCGAATAATTTTTCACCCTGCAGTGTTTTATACAAACTTAATAATAATTTAGGTATATTTATAATCAATTAATAATGACGCCACAAAATAATTATAAATCTATTGAAGAAATTTCTAATCAATTCAAAGTATAAATCTATTGAAGAAATTTCTAATCAATTCAACGGATAAAGATGACAAACAAATCCACTCTGGGATTTATAAATTAGATTGCAGTAATTGTTTAATAGTTTGTACCGGAAAGACAACACGCCATGTCAATATTAATATATATATATTAATAATAAATCGCCAATTGAAAAAGATCACACCTTCAATCAAAGCACCGGTGCTAATATTCTCGACAAAAATGGCCATGCCAACAGATTAAACAATTTAGAAGCACTAGAGGTAAAGAAAGTCGATAAAAATAATATTCGTATTCTTAATAATCAATTAAATTTCTCCAGTAGTCAAATATTAGGGAAATTTTCCTGTAAACTCATAAAATTTCCCATTTTCTCAGTTGACGTTTTATCTCTTTCGATATACTCGTATGATAACCCATTATTGTATATATCTGTCTCTTTCTCTCGTCTCTTTTGTTATAATTTAAGTGTAATCTATAGCTTTCTCATTGTTCTTTTAAGCACACAATATTTATTTTTTGTTTAGAATAATTTTGTACGTGTATTAAATTTTATTATTATAATTTAAACAAGGTTATTATTTTATTTCATAAATTTATTTATTTCAGCTCCCATAAGAAAAAAAGATTAATTAAAATTTATTTAATAAAGATGTATATGTAGTGCGACCAGAAAGACTTAAAAATTACACATCCAGATGAGAATGTATTGTCTTTTTTTTAAATTAACCAATTTGTACTTACAGACTTTGTTTTCAACCCATTCTGTAACGAGCTATTATTTTTTTTGCTAATACTTTAACGTAATAATGTTTTAGGCAAGACAGCAATCTTCCATAATTGTTCAGGATTCGGAGGCGTAATACAGGCTAAATTGTATACGTAGAGACAACTAAGCAATTAAGCCAATGATCTCTGAGACACGTGTCAAGGAGGCGCACAATTAGCAGGCGTGTTTCGCAAAGTTCAATTCACCAGAAAGCTTTTAAAGTTATTGTCTGTGAAACTAGTTTATTGTGTTGTGTTTTCTTAGACTCGACTTTTCGCTTTGTGCTCTAGGTGCCGTCATGTTCCCGGCCTAATGGACTGTCTCCATCTTTTTGGATTAAAATGAACTGCTCAGATTAACTATAAAACTGTATTTATCTGATTTAAAAACAAATAAGAATTGTATATATTGTACTTACTATTCGATAGGTAGAATTCACTGGCGTTGTGGATTTTTTTAATGATAATCATTACAAACTGAGTAAAAGTTTAGGTAGATATTTGCAAATACATATTAAGTTACAATAATTTGGTACCTATGTAATTAAATGACCGCCAAATCTGGAGATTAATTTGTAGAATTTAAATTTGTCAAAATATTTTTTTAAAGG
This sequence comes from Halesus radiatus, assembly GCA_022606495.2. NCBI lineage: Eukaryota > Metazoa > Arthropoda > Insecta > Trichoptera > Limnephilidae > Halesus > Halesus radiatus. The sequence continues at coordinate 159,580 of JAHDVE020000792.1, forward strand.
TGTCGTCGTTTGTGGGTGATTTTTTTTCTTTGATTCTTGACGGGCTTCCTAAATCTAGTAACAATATAATAAACAACGATTTATTCATCAAATAAGGGAGACCACTTACAAAAACACAATAGCACTTTGTACCTATGCACTTGATATTAATTGAAAATTATTTTACAAAAATCGAATTTTTAGCTAAATTGCACCAAGCCACTTACATCAATGGGCTCCGACTTCCGGTAGTGTGAAAAATTTCCTGCCAAAAGAGATCTGCGGGTTTGTTGAATTGAGTGCTGGGCTAAACAAACAAATCTGTAGAAAATGGCGCTTTGTAACCTTATAAAGACGGAGAAAATTTGATTCTGACTCATGTCAAATTTGTTGAATAAACTTCAATAACAATCAATTGTTTTTTTTAATTTTAATTTTTATTATTGTGACAGCTGTTTCGGCGTACAAAGCCATTTTAAAACTGTCATAATAATAAAATAAAAAAAAACTATAGAAATTAACTGTTATTATTATTAACCATTAATAATAATCTGTAAACTTTTATGATAATTTTCACCACTTTATGAGAGCCTGGGACCCATTGCTTTGACAAGATACTTCCAGGTGGCTTTATCTTGAGCTACTTCGGTGGTTTCGGGTCATTGCTGGTCTTGTTTTCCTCGCATTGCTTCTGAATTTCACAATTATAACCTCATTTGGGGCGACGAACTAGACTTCTCTCTACATTCTGCTTAGAATCATGGGCATATTATGTATATCAAAGCCACCTAACCTGCTATTTTTCTAATATTAACAGGACTCTTATGCCGAGTGTTGTAGAATAGTGAACCTATTTTCTCGACCGTTTTAGTGTTTATGTTTTTCGTTTTTTTAAATTCACGAGTTAAACATTTGGAACGCCTAGCTCCCGCACTCTTATACTTCCGTAGTGTGCCGAGGGTAAATTTTAACTTACTTATTTTTTGCAATTTTTTTTTATTTTTATTGAATGTATCATATTACAAGATAATGCGTTTATATATATATATATATAAAATTTATATATTTAACGCCCATATAGTTTTAAGATGGAGTTTTATATAGATTAGGATATCTTACAGTTTAAAAATAGGAAGTGAAAAAAAAATACAGTGATAAGGGATGTACGAGTATATAAAAACATAGCACTAGTTTGAGAATATATGGTAATAGTATAAACACTTTTGATCGACGATAGTATAATATAACGATTTAGATGTGATCATTGATGATTTCTGGTAAAGAGAATAAGGAAATGTTCAGAATAAAAAAAAAAAATTCAGAATAAGAATAAAAAATTCTTCGGGCTAAGAAATATTTTAAAAGTGAAAACAATAAAAAATGTGTACTTTTTTCACTCTTTGCTTATCCATGGCATTATTGGTTGGGGAGGATCTTTTAGAAATAATCTAAATTCAGTCAAAGTTTCACAAAGAATCATCATAAAAGTAATACTTTAATGAAATTCCACCTTCTCCACGAAATCACTTTTCACACTATTTCCAGTTTGAAATATAGAAGTAAGTTTTATTATAAAAATCTGTAAAGAGAAAAATCTTAAAGAAAATCAGGAAAATTACAAACTTATGTGAAATGGAAAGCAATTTATAATACCTAATTTTAAAACAACTTAAATGCAAAACCGTTGTATTTATCAAGTCATAAAAAAATACAATAACCTCCCTATTGAAATGCGCTGTATTAATGACCAATCAGAATAAATAAATACAATTAAACTCTTCTTTAAAAAAAACTTACATGCGTAAATATTTTGTACGAAACATTTTATAAATAGAAGCAAATTAATTATTATGTACTGTTATAAAAAGGAGGAAAAGGGATAGGGATGGGGAAGGTTAGGTTGGATGAAAGCCCCTAAGTTGGAAAGCCAGTGTTATAAAAAGAAGGTGAGGGAGAGGAGGAATTTTAGGTTACAAGGGGAAGTTATGGGAGACAGTTACATCGGCAGGACTTACCCTGGAGATGGCCTCTTAGATGTGAAGTCTGCTCCGGACATTAGTTTAGCTCAGATCGGCAGAGGAATTTGCTTCTCATCGTTCGGGGTCGTGGATCGATCGCAATCTTATAATTGGGTTGAGGGCGTCTCTAATTCTACGTTAAATGAGTACAGTGAAGTGCTTTCATACTCAGAGTTTATTGTAAGGTCAGACAAACATTGTAGGTTAAGAACAATCGAGTAATTAGTAAAAAGGTCTTATTCTAGGGATGATTCTATCGTAAAATTTCTCTCTTTCTGATTCAAATCTCTAACCGGGTAATGCAAATGTAACAAGGGCTTGAACAACACATTAGGGGGAGAAGCAAAATCAGCTTACATGGGATGATCTGGTCGGGCGGTAGGAGTTTGTTGGCATTGACGCCAGGGCTGGACATCTCTGCACGAAATTTAATTGGTTTTTAATTGGTAAGGCACCATGTTGAGTGCTTTGGCAGTAAGTGGCACGTCTAGCTTCGGGTTTCAATCCGCATGCATAGTACTTGACCGTAAAAAACTAGTAACACAAAATGGCCGCCTCTTTTCAGAGACGCAGTTGACTCCTTGAGCTCCAGGCGGGAAGTGAGTTTCAAAGGCAGCAAGGAGCGGCCGCTAAGCCGTAGTAGCGCTGGCGTCGCTTGCTCCTGCTTTGTTAATTTATGAACTGATTGGTTTAATTTGGGCGCTAGAATTGCCTGATTGGTTAATTATGGAGGGAAATGATGCGATTGCTTGCCTAGGTTATTTGTTAAGACGAGTAGCTAGAACTCATCTCAGGGTCATCCTTTCGTTACATAACAGTACTTACAAAAGAATCGTATTTCCCTTATCAGACACAAGAACTCTTTTCTGATAAGGTAAACATGAACAAGAATACCCTCAAATTAAATAGTTTAAATGTTATACCTAAATTTAATACGTCTTTTGGACAGAGGAATATAAATTTCATGCTCCGAAACTTTTATAAGCCTTACGAAATCAATAAAAAAATTGCAGAAATTAATATCTTTAAAAATAAAGGCTGAGAGAACTGAGTGATTATGAACTTGCAAACTATATAAAGACAATTTAAGACAAATGGATATTTAGTAAAAAAAAAAGTGCAGGTCGCCTCAGTACAGAAAATCCTAGTGAGGAAGACTGTGAATACTGCGACTTCATGTAAAAAAAAACTTATAAGAAATAAAAAAAATTAAAACAGTTAAATATGTTGAAACATTATTGCTATCTGTAGTTTATCTTACGGTTCTAAAACAAGAAAAAAAATACAGTGACCAGGGAGGTATACTCATATAAGAAATGGATTAAGAAAAATAAAATTATCATAAATAGTTTCTCCAGAATAGCTACTTATATCTAGAGAAAACAAAATTGACATTGCCGATCGAAAACTTCCTGCGTTCAACGTATATAATTTAGGTGCAATAAAAGTTAAATTATTTAATTTATGTATATATATGTAAAAATGAATGTTTGTCTTTCTATCTGTCCTCGATTTTCTTCGAAAATTACTCCACCGGTTCCGCTGAAAATAGCACAGTTTGTTCTTATTAGTTACGGAAAGGTTTAGAGAGTAGATTGAATGAAATCCAACTTGTAAAACTGTTGCTATAACGTTTTAAAATGAGTATGAAAAACATTGAACCCACAATGTTGTATTGAGGTTAGCCCATAGACATACCACTCTGGTTAGCCACAGATTACATATTCAAAAGAAGAAGGTGTGTTTGGGTAGAATATTTTAAAAATGGAAAACACAGGTAGTAAAATTTTCAAATGAATTTTTTTTATATTATTAGGGCGCCATTGGTTGATTATCGTAACCTCCGACGGGCTGTCGTGTTATTGGTTGCCGAGCTATGCCTTTCTTCCGAAAAGCTAGAAGTATTCTAAGATCTTCCATTCGTTACGTAACAATATGAATGCCGCACAAGAGTCCCAACTGCTCCCAACCGTCGGGAGCCAGTGAGACTATAGCATTCCCAATTGGGGAATGTTGTGAGGCTGAAGGTATTGGGGCGGGAAGGAGAAGAGGAAAAGGAAGGTGGGGAAATACCTGGCTATTCAGATCTGGTTACCAAACACGGCTAAAAGCCATTTCAAGCAACGTTTCAATTCTGAATGGTGGTCTTTTACCAGGGCGATACTGAGAGTATCTTCACTCTGGAACGTGCAAATATACTATATATTATTTTTTATTTAATTGTGAAACAGCACAAATTAATTAAATAAAATTTACTTGCGCACGCCAAGATTCGGATTCGTAGTCGAGAGCCTTACCCCTCGACCATGGAGGCCGTCGGAAAATGAATGTTTCTTTTATAATTTCTTCAAACGATTGATAACTTTGTGGCGTCATTGTTAATTAATTAATTAATAAAAATGTACTTTTTGAGATATTTATGTATTTTTATAAAGTGACGTAATGAAAGTACATTTTTTAATTAATTAATGAATGTTTCTTTGTTTAGAGATAGTTACTTTTTTCTGTCATATCAATTAGTGCACACAAACGACAAGCAAGAATTCACAACTTACACATCTGCTAGTTAGTAATAAATTATAGACAAATTAGGTTAGCTATGTTAACGGGGAGAGGGACGTCGGAGAGTTATTATTTATTAATTCAAAATAATGATAATATTATTGTGCAATACGATAAACATTGTGTTTTTAAAGAGAAAAATATTTAGTTCTTCAAGTATTTACATCGAAATTTGATGTGAATGTTGCAGACGCATAGTCTATGGACATTTATTTTAATTATCAACTACTTTTGTAATACAAGCAAATGTCCTATTTGTGTCAGAAAAATATATAAATTGCTAGCTTCTTTTTCTATTCTACTTCGCCTTCAATATCTTTTCCCATCACAATATTTTAATTTGTTCTGGATACACCTGAATAATAAGGGATATTATAATTTTATACCGTCAACGTATATTTTGAACGTCAAGATTGAACAATGAAATAAGTAAACAACACAACATTGACATTTTCTCAAATTCCATGAATTCATTTAAAATCTCAATACAAAACATAAAAATAAAACAAAGCTGATGATTTTTTTTATGTCTTCATAAATAAAATTAAAATATAAAATTAATTTTAAGGCAAGTAAAATATATGAACCTTTTTTTTGTGAAATTATTTTGCCTTCAACATTTTAACATTTTATTTTGTTCAATTTACGCCATCTACACCGATATCATACTTTAAGTTCAAGACTTGATAATATTATCCTCCATTTTTAAATCCCATATTATTGGCTGCTATCCTTATGATGATCGCAAACGTCTACCCGAACACAATTGCAATCGGAATAGATATCGGTTGATATCTGTTGATATCGGTGTAGATGGCGTAAATTGAACTGGTCTCATTAGCTATGTTGGTTAAGCGGTTACCCCGGATAGGTAGAGGTCCTGGGTTCGAGTCCCAGATGCGACTGAAATCTTTTTATTTTATGTTGTTTTTTCGATTTTGTGGTTCATTTGGGATGTGTTAATATTATCTTCTTCAATGATTAAATATTACAACGAGGTTTACAAACTTCAATAAGTTACAAAAAATAAATTGAATTCTTATTTGTAACTAAACAATACATAAACTTTATTGCGTACACCTCACATGTTGTAAACACATTTACAAGCCGATTGTATTTTCTCGGTTTACCCGCGTAATGTAGTCCTTAGAAGGACTTTTTAACTCCTGACGTTTCGGACAAATCACATTGTCCATCTTCAGAGGCCTTATGTCTTGAGTTTTGTTTTGAACTGATATCTTGCGCGTGTCCATTCAATCTAAAAGTCAAAACCTAAGTGATTGCAAATCATTTTTTAATAGTCTAGGACGCAGCACGCGTGTCGATAAAGGGCCGGGGTAGGGATGGCGCCTTTAATACGCTGTTTGCGCGTAGTAACCTTGATTGGATTTATTTATGGAAGTTGAGGGTAATTCTAATAATTTTGGTAGTGATGATAGCGGGTAAACAGAGAAAATTATTCTACATCTTATATACGTGAAAATCTCAACCATAACATATATACTCGTATATTGTGTTTGATTGCTTTTATGTAAATATTTTGTTTGTGTTTCTAAAAAAAAAATCTTCAATTGACTATACTAGAGGTCTACTGGTTCGAGGGTGGTATTCACATAACAAAATATAAAGGCGCTTTAATAAGCTTTTGGGAGTCTTGTTTTCTAAGAACCCGAAAGGTTCGCATTATTAAGATTAATCTGATTATAATCGTTTATTTTGGCCTACTAATGGACCATCTACCAATTTTTATCCTCCTTTATACCGCCCGAGCCCTCAAGGAACTAATTGTGTTTATTTTTATCTAATTGCAGGTGAGTGACGCGTTACATCATTAGTAGAGAAATGTGGAAGCAGAGGCCGGAGACTGAAGGTAAGTACTTGTACGTAGTGATGTGCATAATTGCCACTATTTATAATCGAAACATTTTAATAATTAATTAGTATGTATATTAATTAATATATGAACTTATTTAATAATATTTTAAACGAATATGTATATTTGTACATGTACAGGAATTATGATTTTATTCCTATCTTTTTTTATTTTATTTATCTTATATATTTACTAAATATCTACTTTTACCCTTTCTTTCAACATGTAACTTTATATTGTTTTTAAAATGCTTCTGTTTCTATTCATAATTATGTTATCTTAATTTTTATATTCTTTTTATGTAGGTACACAACAAACTTCGACTACCATAATACGGACATGTGCCTAGTAGGTACAGAATAAACTTCGACTACCATAATACGGGCATGTGCCTAGTAGGTACACAACAAACTTCGACTACCATAATACGAACATGTGCCTAGTAGGTACAGAATAAACTTCGACTACCATAATACGGATATGTGCCTAGTAGGTACACAACAAACTTCGACTACCATAATACGGGCATGTGCCTAGTAGGTACACAACAAACTTCGACTACCATAATACGGGCATGTGCCTAGTAGGTACACAACAAACTTCGACTACCATAATACGGATATTTGCCTAGTAGGTACACAACAAACTTCGACTACCATAATACGGATATTTGCCTAGTAGGTACACAACAAACTTCGACTACCATAATACGGGCATGTGCCTAGTAGGTACACAACAAACTTCGACTACCATAATACTACGACTAGTTTGGTAGTTGAAAAAATGTAAACTCTGTACCAAATTTATAAAAGGAATAAAAAAATAAGAAATAAATAATTGCATGATATTTCGTTGAATAAGTTAATTTTTGGATTTCAAAACCCACCCCCACCCCTGAAGCTTTCAGTGGATATTTTTGATCCCCCCACCTTTTTCTCGAAGATGCCAAAAAATATTTGTTGCCGCATCCCCCGATAGAAATTGCCCAAAAATATTTTTTCCCTCCGTTTGAATCAACTCCCCATTTCATAATTCATTTGTTTTTTTTTTTTTAAATAACTAGGTATATTTCTAAATATTGCTTTACTAATAATTGAATCAAATAAGTTTTCTTGATACGCCCAAGGCTAGTTCTATAAGACGAATGGGTCCCTGGCGACATTATCCAGAACTTCATTTGGGTCTGGTAAGTCTAAAATATGGGGTAGAACTTTGTGAGCTTGTATATTTACGGCGATGCTATATTATCTACGAATACGTACGAATAAACCAGATGAACGGCACCTTAAATCAATAAAACCGTGTGAATCCAAGCTATTGATGCATTTACCCGAACATAATGACGAGAAAATGATTCCCTTTTTGCTTTCTGTGAAAACACCCTGATCCTTGGTCCGACTGACTTCAGACAGTATCTATGCGTATTCTCAGCTATTTAATCATTTAATTATGTGGTCACTTTGTAGTAATATGTTTCTCGTTATGAAGCCAATGGACTGAGTCAGAAATACTCTAAATGTATCACACCAGTATAATCTTTCTGTTGTGCATTCTCAAATTTCCCAGTGCCTGCCGTTCTCGTTCGGTAAATTACCTTACCGCCTCACCCGACGATTACATTCTAGTCACCTAATACCCACCTAATAGTATACCGATCTATTAACAGTATAAAGGACCTAATAATAATGCTTTGGGACATCTATGGACACTATTGTTTACAAATTTCAATTCCCATAATAATGTAACGGTATGCAAACAACCCTTATAATCTATCTCCACTGTACGGGGTTCCATTTGATGGGATCTTCCCTTCCTTGGCGTGGCCTGGCTTAATCCATCAGAACAAGGGTCCGAGGTGCGAGGGAGGGGTGAATTATTCCCCGGCACAGTCCCCACCCTCCGCTACTCGCCTAGTTGCTCTCCGTCGCTCCCCGAAGGCAATTGAGTGATGAAAGCCCCCGCAAACTCCCTCCCCGAGGTTGTTTAAGACTTTAAGGGAAGGTGGTTGAATGGAGCACCACTGAAACAAGACAATCATCAATGTGTATAAAATTATTTTGTAATGGATGTTGGTAAATATTGGTATTGGGTAGGCGTGCGAGATTAATTTTTTGTTTTAAAAAAAATACATGTATTTTATTTGGGGCTTACCATCGATATATCACTTACTAGTAGATTTGGCGTGTCATATAAATAAATTTGGCCTACCTATGGTAATTTCATAACACAACTTTATTAACACTGCCTCAATTTTGTCTCAAAGTTAGCCACTTTGTTGGTGCAAACTTTCTGGGGGACGAATTTGCTTGACTATGAGATAATGCACCTTCTTTTTGATAAATGTTTTCTGGAACCAATTCATTTTGGATCGGGCGTCATTTTTAAGATTCACATCCCCTGTCTAGATATTGTAGGTCGATGGCCCTTTAAGTATGTCCTGAGGCATCGATTCTGTGTTTAGGATGGGAAGAAAATATGAATAATTAATTACAGTTATTTTAAGTTTAAAACTTATTTAAAAAACGTGAAAACAGTATTGTTTATTTGAATCTTGGTCGAACAAACATTGAATTTTTTATAAAGTATAATTTGATTATTTGATTAGCAAATCGAAGTTTTTTTTGCTATAATATGGTGTGATCATAACAAATATAAAATTTTCCAATCGGCATAAAGCTGTACGGTTTAGTGTAGGATAGCTGGCATTCAACCAGCAGGTTTGGGTTCGATCCCGGTACGGAAAAAAACTAGTAAATGTTTTTTTTTTTAATGCGCACTTTAGATGAAATATAAAATATAACAAAATTTCGCTATTCAAACTTAATATGATTATGTTAACTCTTTATTGATAACATTTAAATCAGAAATACTGTATCATCATTTAAAAAAAATTCACAGATTTTCGTTTTGAGTAAATCAAAATAAATAATAACAGAAAAACTTATAGCAATATATATGGTATGTACATAATTTACTGTTTCGATCCAGGTTTTTTGTCATATAACCTGGTTAGAAGAATTTGTCGGTTTTATTGAATTGATTACATGCTTAGTACTGCTTTATTCATTGTAAGACTCATCTAGTCTATTCTATACCAATGCAACTAATATTATGTATGGACTGTAGACACAATGTACACGAGCTTATTGAGCTTCCCACGGAAGGAATATTACGTGACTGTTCTAAGACAAGGATTAGTGATTCCTCGACACGTATGTTGTACTTAATGAATACGTCAATCAGGTAGGCATACAAATTCTTCATACAATTTAAGATTAAACGAAACATCGAAAATGAATGATTTTACAGCATATTATTACAGCTAAAAGGATTGATCGCGGAAGAATAAGGTAAAATTTTATATGGATACAACGAAAAATGTTACCTGCATAATACATGGGAAATTAACGGCTACAGGTAAACCGACAGCCTCGGTTGCGGTACGATTCGTTAACCCTCCCGTCCAACTTTAACTTTTTTTTTTTAAATCTTTGTATTGGGAATTTATTAAATTGATTAGTAGAGAAGCAAAATCAAAAATTTCTGAAACTTTTTATTTTCTCCATAAGATAGAATAGTAATAGGCAATTTGTAACAGCGTCATTTTTATTTTTGCTATTTATTGTATCCTATACCTTTTCCTATTTTTTTCTATTTTATCTCTCTTTTCCATCTTTTATCTCTTTATCTCAAGTCTCTTGTTTATCTCCTTTATCTCTTTTTTATCTTTTCTCTCTTTTCTTTATTTTATCTCTTTTCTATCTTTACTCTCTTTTCTATCTCTTCTCTCTTTTCTTTATTTTATCTCTTTTCTTCATTTTCTCTATTTTATTTCCTTCTTCTTTTTTCGTTCCTATTTTCTCTCTTTTCACTATTTTTTGTTATCTTTTATCTCTTCTCTCTCTCTCTTTTTCTCTCTCTATCTCTCTATCTTTTCTATCCCATTTCTCTCTTTCTTTCCCTATATCCTCTCTTTTCCCTTTTTCCTTCATTTCTCCATTGTCTCTACTTTTCTCTTTTCTTT
>JAHDVE020000793.1:0-23813 GCA_022606495.2 Halesus radiatus
ATCAGAAGGGTGCAGGTTTGAGTCCTGTCGGCGACATTTATCTTTTCTCGGAAGGATTTTTCAATTTGGATGAATGCTTCAGGCTAATAATTATTGTTTATAAAAATAATTGTTACCCTTTGCGCTATGCACAAAAATCTTGTCTTAAGTTTTTAAGAACTTTAGTTTATCAATTAATGAATGATATATTTTTAAAATTAATTTATTAATAAATATCTAGTACGTATGAGAAGTATTTTATTTATGTTTGTTTTAAATATCTTATTATCTGTTTTTCTTTTACAAAGATTCCCGGTGTTATTTACAAATTTATTTATTTATTGTATAATATACGCCTTATATGGGCTTTTACATATAAAGTTAGTTATTAGTAAGACAGGTGCAAAGCACATGACAGCAGGTTCAAAGATAATATATCGAACATATACAGGAAAACATAGTGTGTGTACCATTCTAAGTAATAAGTTCAGAGGCGAAAAATCAAAACATACCTTACATTCACTGTTACTTAGAATTTAATTTTTGATTTAATTTAATTTAATTTTTTTAATTTAATTTAATTTTTGTAATTTACAGAGCTATTTCTGTCCAAACTATAGGTATAGGTCAACGCAAGTATTTTCACTTCCCAATGTCAATCTTAGAATGAGTAAAACAGTTTTGAAGTAGTAATTTAACTTTGAAAAATACGACTCTACCTTGGCTATATTTTACGATAAGAAAAAAAGCGTTCAAGCTGTGCTAACTAGATTTTTTTTTAAACCGTCCTGACTCTCGCAAGCTACACGGGCTCAGTAATTAAAACGTAGCACTGGAAAACGTTTTAATTTTCCTGTCGCAAGGCTATAACGGAAATCGAATGCATCGAACGCAGCTTTCCTGTCGGTGCACATAGGATGTAAAATTATAGTGGGAGCACCATAAAAACAGAACACCTTCGATCCACGCTATTCCACAGGTAAGGAGCGCGGTGTGTGGAAGCAGTGCTGTATTGGCGACTTGGGTAAACACGAACACTTCAGGTGGCCAGGTTTCACTGGTAAGCGGGAATTAACCAATTTTCCATATGATTATCATATTTGGAGCAACATATTCAATGAATCCCACTACATTCCCAACTTCTATGCGATTGCAAGTGAAAACCTGGTGTTTTAACTGAAAACGTTTTAATCTTCTCGAATGGAATGGTTCAATGATCTGTGGGGATCTGAAACTGTCTGCATTGAGTTCAAGTGTTTAGGCTAGGCGGAATCTAATACTTCATGTGCGTATTGCTATTAAATCATATACCTAGTCATACCGCTGATAGCTCCATTCTAATTTCTCAAATTTGTCTCATTAACGACACATATAACAGTATTATGTGAATGATAAAGAAGTCGAGGACGTCCGAGGAAGAAATGGTACGTGAATCCAGTGATTCAAATACCATCAAGTCGAGCCATGTCAAAAATGAGAACAACAGAAGAATATGTATGGGACTGAATGAAGCAAGGAGTGCGTGTCAAGACGTGTGGCGGTCTATCCTCTCTGCCTACCCCTGCGGTAAAACGGTATGATGGTTAACTAGTTATGTGAGAGTACAAAAAATCTTTTTTGCAATAGTACAATAAGAACAGATGAAGTAAAGGATAAGGTTACATAATTTATTGAAGTGGACATTGTGTGCTAACGATAACGAAGGGAAATTTATTTAACCCAAGCTGCACTGAGGAATTACGGTTAAAAGAAATCTTTTAAATAGATTACAGAAACGTGATGCTGATTATATTTTATGCCGAAAAAAAATTAATTTAGATTTTTTTTGGTAATAAAAAACGACGAAATGGGCGTGGGGAAAAATGTATCGGATCCGTTCTTCGACACCTATTGAAGATATCGCGTTATTTTTTAAGCCTGTTGTGTAGATAACCACATCACATTATTTACATTTGCACAATTTAGTGCTCGGGCTTCACCTCAAATACTTGCACGTCAATATTACACCCTTAAATTGGTTACTTTATTCAAGGATGCTCTAATTATATATTGACCTCTTACCTTATCTGCTAAGTGAGTCTATAAAGCCGAGACATTGAAGGGAATATTGTGCACATCGATGAGCGAAATTAGCAATACATAGCGATGGCTGTCGGTTGATCCCTTTTAATATCAATGGAGGAGGCCCGGTAGGTTGACATTGACTAAGAAAATTACGAATCAGGACAAAGACATACTTGCCCAATATACGAGTACACAAGGGCAAACAACGGTTCCTCAGGTTCTTTATTCCCACACATCATAATTTGTTTGCCCATAGACAGTCCCATGCTTGCTGTGAGGGGAGATATTCATCTGTTTTCGTTAGAAAAGAAACAAAAATAATTAATAATTGAATCATAAATAAACATTTTTGTAATTTCTTCGAACGATTGGTTTTCACTTTGTGGCGTCATTATTAATAAATGAATTAAATAATATACTTTGTATTCACCGCTTTATTAATATAAAGATATCTACATGTTAATTAATTTATTCACATTTTTGTGTTTTATTTTAATGACGCGAAAAGCTTTCCTCGCTCAAACTTTCCACATTTAATTTGCTTGTCGAAAGACAGACCAGTGTATGTCGGTTTTAAAAGAAGTGATATAAAACTATTTTTGCAAGGAAAGGAAGCAAGCTAATAATTAGGTAGGAATGTCATAAATACACATTTTAGTTAATTTTTAAAGATGAGGAAAATGTACACTTTTGTAAAGTATGATTAAATCAAACAACGATTTGTTAGGGTAAATTGTTTGTTTTGGAAACTCTTCACATTGAATTGTTTATCGAAAGATAGACCCAGCCTAGACTGTGTTAATGCAGTGCTATAAGAAGTGATTTCCATTCTGTCGGGAATAGAGTTAAGATAGTGATTATTACACTCCACATGAGGCGATTTTTCACAAAAACGGCGCTATACATGTCATTTAAGCATTATTATTATTTTTTTATTTTTTATTTATTTATTACAAAAAATTTCAAAATTATAACATTATACATGATATACATGATTTTTTTAAACTTGTTATTATTGTACTCTCCATAAGTTGAGCTCCAGTAGCGCTATTACACATATTGTAGTAATTTTAATGACGAGACTTAAAGTTATAGGTACTTTCTGAAATATGATTTAAGTTCAACGACAGTTTCTCAGGATTCTTCTTAGGTTTAATTTGATAAGACTTTCTGTTTTTGAAATTCATGATGGAATTCCATTAAAATGAGCATAAAACTGTTTTTTATTTTACTCATTAAATTTGATTGACCAAAAACGGATTCAATGTCATTGATCCGAGGGTGAATCGTATCTATTTATTGTGAGGGAAAAAGGATGAAAAAAACACTTTATTGAATTATTAACGATAGGACAAAGCTTTACTAGTTCAAATATACTCGTACACAATGGCAAATACCGCCTTCCTATCATAAAATATGCTTCTTGGAAAAAAACATTCGAGTAAAACAACAATCTTCAAAGAGTTTCTAGTTATTCTTTGACGTGGTGGATCCGCCATGCGACTTTATTGAAAATATTTGTAAAACAAAGAAGACAAGACACACTGTATGGTTTTCCTAGGGAAAGAGGTGTGCACGGCGCGGGTAGGGTACGTTGTACAGGTGCGGTGCGCGGGCGACTTGCTCTGTATTGACCCACTTCTGTTCCCCTCTCCTTTCCCTAACCATACCCACCCTAATCCCCCATCCCTCTCCTTAACCAATTTACCCCCGAAACTCCTCCCCGCTCCAGTCTGCCCTCCCTTCTCCCCCCTCCCGGTCTGCTCCCCTCTCCCACCTCCCACCCCCACCCACCTACACCCCTATCTTTGTAACGCCGGATTAGTGGGGACTCCACCGACGCGGGTATTATGACTTTTTGTCCGTAGGATATTCTTTGAGATTTATTATATAGTTTTTCAAGTGAAATAATGTAGCGGAAAATATTTCCTACGGTTCATGGAGAAAATATTGTTAACTATAAATATTTCCGGAGAGAATTCTCAATTTTTATATGCAACTCAGATATATTGGCGCTTTCGTTCAGAAATACTCTGAAAAGAATATTGACTTTATGGATTTCATAAAGAGAGAGAGCTTTAAATGATTTCCACTATTTCTATTTGAAGATTGCTACTTTAAAATTTTTTACCATTTTTAATTAGTTTGTTTTATGAAAATGTTTTACCACCATGATCATTTCTCTTTCTGCAGACTCTGAAACTAATATTTGACTGTTTGTGAAATTCACAATGTTTAAAAATCAATACTATATTTCGGCTGAAATTGTATCCATATTTTCCCGAAGTCCAAGGACTTATTGCATACTTAGTAATGCAGAATATATTTACTATTAAGAAGGTGACTTTTCTACTTGTGTATGGGTATAGAAAATCAACGTGGAATAATGCCTTATCTTACGTAGATGTCAACTTTTCAAACTCTTTTTTTCATACATTTGATTTTTTAAGTCAAACCTTTGAGAAAAGAAAAAGAGACAAATGATGAAAAGTTTTGTTTTCCTTCCCTTCTGTATCAGAGGGTTTTCATAACCACAATATGGAATGGTGGAAATCTGAACGACTGTATGTACCTAATGCGTAGATTGTAGATTGAAATTACCTGATAAGGTTTTTTGGTAAATTTCGTAATGGTTATCTGTGGCATTACAGTAATAAAACAAAGCTGATAAATAAAAATCATTAAGGCTGTATCATAAAATAAATTATTAAATAATAAAATAAATTCTGTGATCATCCAATATAAAACATTTAATAAAAAAAAGTTTAATATTTTCCTGAAATAAAAGGAGGTTTTCTAATACACAGTAATGAGAACAAAGTATAACGTCAGACAACCATATTAATCAAAATTTGTACGCACACTACACATGCCAAAGCTCACGTTCCATTATTACAATTTAGGTAACTGTTCTATATTCAGACATTTTTTTCCTTAAAGAGCTGGTAATCTGTGGTGGAATTTCACTGTGATGTTATGATAAAAATACTTTGTAAGTATGTCACGTTTAACTTGACCTTTTCTCGTAAACATGTCAATACAAACTTAATATTTAAGTATTATGTTGGTTGGTTGTGGGTAGGTCAAGATATCAATAATAATAAATATTAGCTAACGTATTAGCTTAGCTTAGCTTAGCTAACCCTATAGGCGATAAAAAAAATTACAAGCTTTCTAGGCAACGCAGTTGTAATATAAAATGCCAACGAGTTTATTGTTTACCTTATACCCATCAGAAGCGAAAAAATACAAATGCAACATCCCCCCAAACAGAAAGATTGCAGAAAGTAGAGAGCAGGAACCGTTGCCAATTAAGGAAGTATTCTTCTAAACGGGAGATTAGCAGAGAAAAGTATAAACAAGAGAATTTCCATGGGCAAATTAGGACTGGAATAGCAGGCCCAGAATACGGAAAATATTAGGACTGAACATAGGCAAATACGTCCTATACCACTGTGCACTGTATAGCAGTGGCGTGTATTCTACGAGGGCTGAAAAGCTTTGCATTCTCCGAGAAAAAAATAAGGATATAAAACTTACCTCACAAAATTGCGCGTTAAGTTACAAGATGAGTATATTACTGATAAAATGACGTATTTCCAAAATCAATTGAAAGAAAAGTCACTGACACTAAAAATCACACTTCACTGAATAGTCGCTTCTATCTATGGTTCGGGGATGACCAACTTTGTGATGCGATATCTCGTCGGCGTTCTAGGGGGGCCTTTCTAGTCACCACGTCATCAGGATCCATCAACGGTCAACGGCGATGGGCAGTGGGTGGTGGGTGGCCAGTGGCACGTATCGGCTTCTCTTATTGGCTGTGTACTAATCAAAATGTTAGCAAGGGACATCAGCACTTTGCAACACACGCGTGTCTTATCGTCCTTTTCACACTGTTCCGTTCGCGCTTAATTTGATAATACCGACTGTCCATTTTACACAACTCCCTTTCCTAAAGTTTCGAGGAACTTCTTCCTAAATCATCTCGCGCTTCTCTGTCTCGATCCTACTCTTTGTTATCTCCCGTGACCCCGGGGAACCAATTTTTCCCTCACCCCTTGCAATGCCGCTTCGTTGGCCCTCTCCCTTGCTCCTTTGTTTGTCAACGTCATTAACAATTATCTTGCGATGAGGTTGACACGTTAAAATATCCACGGTTAAAGAGTAATGCACGCCACTGCTGTATAGACTTACATAGCTATACAGTGGTATAACAATGGGTAGGATAAGAAAGAAAATGAATAAATTGCTGTCGTGTGTGGAGCGAAATATTCAGCATTACACAAAGGCGTACATTCGTTTGCCACGCTGTCACCCCCCTATCTAATTACCAAGAACCAAAATGATTGTACCAAAAAATAAATATTTCATCTTAGAAAGAAAATACAAAACCAGTCGTTGAAAATATAATCAACTGTTGGTTGAATGTAGAGAAATAATTGAATTGGAGATAAAAAGCCGAAATTAAAGTATGTAACCTGTTGTATTGTTTTTTGTTTGTTTATTATTACTTGATATTTGTTTGCACTTGTTTAGTTCATTAGACAAAGCCTTGTTTCTATGGAAGAAGCTATTGTCAATAATTCATGATTGGACAACATTTCATAGAAAACATGTTAATTATACAATTGATATGATGTCAATATAATGGTTTTTGCATACAAGCTATCAATCGCATGCTATGTAATCTATTCGTTATTATTCTGTCCCCCTTGAGGTAATTTTCCCATGAAAAGGGCGCTATAGAAGTAATCTAATTATTATTATTATTCTAAAGGAGGCAGACACGTATTGCATTAAAACAATAGACATTGTTCATATTGTTTAGGTATCGTGTTATGTCATACTGTTATTAGAAGACATTGTTCATCGTCGTGAAATCTAGTGTTTAATTCGGGCTTCACACGGTGTGGCAGAAATAACATATTAAACGTTAGTAACATAATCAATATTGCAATTATAGTTTGTAACCTGAGGAGCAAATAAAGTAATAAGAAAATAAATAAATAGAATCCCAATGTTCATAAAAGCAATAATAATTATACTTACAGTTATGATAATATTTAATCATTGTAGAAAATAATATTAACATAACCTAAATGAAACATGAAAACGACAGAAAATAGAAAGATTTCAGTCGCATCTGGGACTCGAACCCAGGACCTCTACCTATCCGGGGCAACCGCTTAACCAACTTATCTAATGAGACCAGTTAAATTTATGTCATCTTCATCGATATAATATCTCAAATTCAAGATTTGTCAATATTATTGTCCAATTTAATATTTAGTTATTTTTGCAGCTAAATTGTCGAGAAATACCACCTCAAGTTTGTTATAAATTGTTACCCGTCTCAGAACAGAAATCGTCTAGTGAGATGTGTAAAGTACATGTAAATGTTTAAAATTATATGCCAATAAACGCCCGGGTTGCAGGCAATGAAATGAAAATTGAAAAAGCAATTAACTGATGAAAATAAGTCGCTGCTCTCCACGTTTTAAGTTATAAATGAGGCAAACAATTTGTGTTCCGAGATAGTAATAAGAATTATAATAATATTTTGATAATTGTGTAGCGCTGTTTTTGTAAAAAAAAATCACTTTAAGGACGCTGTGAAATATTTAAAACTTGTGGGATGCCAATATAAAATTAAATTATTTTCTATTATATTTCATTATTAAATGAAAAAAAAAATTGTGATTATAATGTAACAATGTTGCAATCCCGCAAGTTCTTAATTCAAACGATTTTGGGACTGTTAATTTTTGCTACATAATCTTAGGTTTAATAAGTTGTCAAGTTTACAGGCTCAAAACATACAGATACAATAGATATACGTAATAATGTTTTCCAAGATAAAAGTATGCCTACATCAGAATAGAGTTGGTATATATGATAAATGGTTTTCCAAATAGCGTTTAAAAAAATAAGACCTCAGAATATCATTTCGAGATTTGTCCGAAGCGCTATAAATTATTGATGAGTTATGAGTTTTGCTTTGAATTCGGTTTATAGAATTTCGCCAGCAATTATAACGATATTAAAGCATCCAAAATGTTAAAAAATAACACCATAGGAGGACTGGCGGCATCACTGTCAAGTACAACAGCAGATCAAACACCATTAGACATATAACGGTATAAAATTATTCAATGATTTTCCCACGGACATAAGGATAGAAAAATTGCGAAATATTCATGAACAAAATGAAAATATTTTTAAAACACCCAGCCTAATCCATTGCATACTAGCAAATTCATATATTTTCTTATTATCATATGTTTAAATGAATTTATGCTATGTGGAAATGTTAATTATGCTATTTTTATGTGGTCTTTATAAATTATAACTATGCACATTCGATTTCTTTTACCACCTTTTATTAATGACCACGCATACGAGTATAAACTGTAACACATATTTTTTGCAATTTTTTAAAAATTGTTTGCATGCTTATTTTTCCTTGATTAAAACATATTTTTTTTTAAATATTTGTTCTCACTTTGCGGTTTTTTTTTTAATATTAAACTTATTTCCTAAGCTCAAGAAACAGCTGACATAACGAAAAAATATATATTGCCTAAAATTTAAAAAAATCCCATGTCTCTTTTAATATCAAACGTTTGATATTTCTACTTATATTAGGGAACTCCATTAACGGAGGACTGAACGCGGTTGGCGCAAACAAAAAGTTGTCCAAAGAAGCGAATCTAGCAGTCCACAAAGGAGTGCTGACACCGACCCTGATGTATTGCAGTGCGGCATGGAACTGGCAGAGGAAGGATTAAAGTTGACTGAATGCTGTAGAAATGAGATCTCTGATACGAATGTGTGGTAAAACCGTGCATGATCGTGTGAAAAATGTTGAGATTCGTAAAGAATGCAAGGCTGATGTAAGCGTAATGAGCAAGATTAAGTAAGGGACGCTTAGATGGTTTGGGCATGTAGAGCGATTGAATGAAGAAAGGGGTGTAAGGAGAATATATGACAATGGAAGAAGAAGTCGGGGACGTCCGAGGAAGACATAGCACGATCAAGTAAATCAAATACCTGTGTCGGGCCATGTCAGAAGTCGGAATAACAGAAGAGAATGTATGAGATGTTGTATGAAAGTGAATGAAGTAAGAAGTGTATGCCAAGATCGAGTTGTTTGGCGGTCCTTCCTCTCTGCCTACCCCTGCGTGGAAACGGCGTGATGGTTAGTTAGTTTAGTTATATTATTTATTACAAATTTTGAAATTGTCAATTCATGGTGGAATTCCATTTTAAAATGATTTTTTTTGATAAGAAAACGTTTGTAACTTTTTTCCACTTATTTATTTTCGGTCGGACCGGTTTTACCCTATCACAGGCATCGTTAGACTGGTTACCCTGATGTGTACCTCTATTATAACATAATAACATATTTTAAAGACCCATTAAAATGTACTTGGTTATCCGTAGTTCATGTAACTATAAGACAAAAACTGATATAAAATTAATTTTAGCAAAAAACACAAAAATCACAGGGAAATAAACAAAACCAGAAATAACAATCTGTTCAAATAAAAGCTGACACGAATGAAATTATGTAATTTAAAAAAAAAACCCATAGATTCAGTAAACAAACACAATTTAATCCGTCTTCTAGAGGGTAATAAACCAAGCCGAAAGTAGTTTTAAAAAACATAATAGTAAACAGTACCATCAGCAATAAAAAAAATTTCAAGTCATAAATAAAAACAATATTAGAAAGCAAGGGGACTCACTCCTGACATCGATGCTATATATAACAAAGATATAATTTTAATTGTGGCAGTCTGACGATGCCCGCGATAGGGTGAAACCGGTCCGATCGAAAATAAATAAGTGGAAAAAGTTACGAAGGTTTAAAAAAAAAACGTTTTTACTTATATTATGATGTAGTACTAACGATGTAAATGTATGTACTCGTATGTCGTGTAAAAAAAAAGTATTAAAAAAAAACTAATTTTTGATCCCGTAACCGGATACTAAAAAAAGTGAGCAGTAGCTACATAAAACCAAACAATTTCCTAGTCAGTTGATTTATGGAGGGAAATAAAAAGAAACGCTCCCGGCATTGCAAATGAATCAATGTGGGATCATGAAATTATTCATCGGTAGTAATATAAAGTAGAAGTAGTAAAATACCATACATTCTTTTTTCTTTGCGGACATCTCTGATACTTAAATTGTTTTCAAGGAACAATGTCCTTGTTCTCTATAAAGCAAAATTCTGGGAAATGAGAGGTAAAATTATATTTCAGTCGTATTTTGTATGATGATATCTACCAATTTATTCAGTACATTTCGCTTGATCGGAGGCTTATTTTCAATAATTTAACAGCATAAGCATATAATACGAATCATATCAGCTGTAAAGCAGATTTTTCCTACTAACAAGATATATCAAACGGCGAGATTTGGCGTCACGCAATTTGTATAGCTTTTTACATTAATATTTATAGGTCTATAGACGATATGTAGTCTTTTACGAAACGTGCGATATACATATTCCTGTGACGAAAAACAAAGTGAACTAATCTGCTTATTTAATTAGTCCACGGATTGAAATGATAAACCTTAACCTAAAACTTCTATTGATTTTAACTATTAAAAGATTTTTATAAAATACTTCTTTGTTAATTTTCGTTCTACATTGTGCAACGTCATATGCATAAAGCCTGTCCGGCGGCAAAGGAAGCTAACTTCGGAAGGCGATTCTATATGACTGTGCAAGTAATAATAATAATAATTATAATAATAATGATAATAACAATGATAATATTAATAATAATGATAATAATAATAATAATAATAATAATAATAATAATAATAACAATAATAACAATAATAATAATAATAATAATAATAATAATAATAATAATAATAATAATAATAATAATAATAATAATAATAATAATAATAATGATAAAATAATGATAATAATAATAATATTGATAATAACAATAATAATGATAATAATAATCATGATGATAATAATAATTATAATAATAATATTAATAATAATGATATTAATAAAAATAATGATAAAATAAAATAATGATAAAATAATAATGATTGACGGCCTCCATGGTCGAGGGGTAAGGCTCTCGACTACGAATCGGAAGGTCGCGGGTTCAAATCCCGGCGTGCGCAACAAAATTTTATTTAATTGATTTGTGCTGTTACACAATTAATTAATTAAAAAAATAATGTATGGTATATTTGCGCACGTTCCAGAGTGGAAGATACTTTCAGTATCGCCCTGGTGAAATACCACCATTCAGAATTGAAACGTTGCTTGAAATGGCTTTTAGCCGTGTTTGGTGACCAGATCTGAATAGCCAGGCATTTCCCCACCTTCCTCTTCCCCTTCTCCTTCCCCTCCCTATACCTTCAGCCTCACAACATTTCCCAATTGGGGATGCCATAGTCTCACTGGCTCCAGACGGTTGGTGAGACTCTTGTGCGGTATTCATGTAAAAAAAAAAAAAATGATAATAATAATAATAATAACAATAATAATGATAATAATAATCATAATGATAATAATAATAATAATAATAATAATAATAATAATAATAATAATAATAATAATAATAATAATAATAGTAATAATAATAATAATAATGATAATAATAATAATAATGATAATAACAATAATAATGATAATAATAATAATAATAATAATGATTATAATAATAATAAGTAATCACAGAAAAAGATAATATTAACTAATATATCTCGGATACACCTATCCGATTTCTACAAGTCTAGAAAGAATATTATATTTACTTTAATAACTTATTGAAGCTTATAAACCTCATTGTAATATTTAATCATCGAAAAAGATAATATTAACAAATTAGTCAATAGACAAAAAATTGGACACTATCTAGATTGCAATTATATTCCGGTAGAACATCATAAAGATAGCAGCCAATAACATGGGGTTTTAATGGAGTATAATACTGTCATGTCTTGAATTTGAGGTACGATATCGATGAAGATGGGGTAAAGTGAACTGATCTCATTAGCTCAGTTGGTAGAGCGGCTGTTTCGGTAAGACAGAGGACCTGGGTTCGATTCCCAGATGCGACTGATTCCTTTTTATTGTTAGTGGTTCTTTTCGGATTCGTGTTTCATTTAGGATTGGTTAATGTTATTTTCTTCAGTTATTAAATACTAAAATGAGTTCTACAAATTTAAATAAGTTATTAAAATTAACTGAATAATAATACAAAAAAAAATTTCAACAAACTTATGATCTTGCGGTACTAAAATCTATTGTGGAAATAGTTTAAAAACCTCGAGACTGTAGTCTGTAGGCTGTGGAGGGATGTGTTGGCTATATGAAATGATAGCAGAGGGGTTTCATCCCTGATCACCGATGAGACTCGGCAAGTTTTGTAAAGTTTTATGTATGTTATGCGTCACAGGGGAGCAGGCTGGTAGTGGGGGTTGCTTGGGGCGGAGGCTGGGAAGCTCTCCCCGACAGTTTTAATAAGCTCATAAAACGTTGCTCTGTTACGTGAGGGGTCCCCTTAAACACGTTCTCTCTAAGGTTCCAACCTGGAAAGAAACATAAGCCAACACTAAGATTTATCTGGCAAGACTTTACGTGCTACAGATAAAGACCGAGAGTCATTAATTAATTCGTCCAATTTTTCACTTCGGGTTTCATAAGACAGACAAGTTTAAATTATTATAAAATATAATAGGTCTTTGCTGGTGAAAAAATCAACATTAATCATCATAAAATCATTTAGAAGAATTGTCAGTAATTGATAGGTTAAATCAGCGCCAAACTGTAAATAAAAACAAAATACTCGCATAGTGTGCTATCGGTACGTTCCAGAGCGGTAGATGATTTTATTATCGATCAGGTGAAATACCACAATTCCTCAATTGCTTGAAATAGCTCTAGCAATGTTTAGTGACCAGATATGAAAATCGAAGTAGCTACTTTTATTAATTTTATGTTTAGTATCTACCTGTTGAAATAACATACTACCGTGATTTCTTGAAATGGCTCCGGCCTGGTTTAGTGAACAGATATAAAAAGCCGAGTACCTACTTCCCAATCTTCCCCTCCCCATTAACTTCCCCTACCCAATCCCCTCAGTCTCATAACATACCCTAATTGAGGATGACACGTCAATTTATTTCCCTTCCCAATCTCCTCAGTCTCATATACCCCAATTGAGGATGACACAGCAATTTCTTTCCCTTCCCAATCCCCTCAGTCTCTTTATATACGCCAATTGAAGATGACACAACATTTTCTTTCCTTTTCCAATTCCCTCAGTCTCATAACTTACCCCAATTGAGGATGACAAAGCATTTTATTTCCCTTCCCAATCCCCTCAGTCTCATAACATACCCTAATTGAGGATGACACATCAATTTATTTCCCTTTCCAATCCAATCAGTCTCATAACATACCCCAACTGAGGATGACACAGTAATTTCTTTCCCTTCCCAATACAATCAGTCTCATAACATACCATAATTGAGGATGACACATCAATTTCTTTCCCTTCCCAATCCAATCAGCCTCATAACATACCCTAATTGAGAATGACACATCAATTTCTTTCCCTTCCCAATCCAATCAGCCTCATAACATACCCTAATTGAGAATGACACATCAATTTCTTTCCCTTCCCAATCCAATCAGCCTCATAACATACCCTAATTGAGAATGACACATCAATTTATTTCCCTTCCCAATCCAATCAGCCTCATAACATACCCTAATTGAGAATGACACATCAATTTCTTTCCCTTCCCAATCCAATCAGCCTCATAAAATACCCTAATTGAGAATGAAACATCAATTTATTTCCCTTCCTAATCCAATCAGTCTCATAACATACCCCAACTAATGATGACACAGTAATTTATTTCCCTTCCCAATCCCCTCAGTCTCATAACATACCCTAATTGAGGATGACACATCAATTTCTTTCCCTTCCCAATCCCCTCAGTCTCATAACATACCCTAATTGAGGATGCCATATTCCAACTGGTTTCAGGCAGTTGGGACTCTTGTACGCAACTCACATAATAAATAATAGCATCTCAACTGGTATTGGCTGGAAAACGAAATTTTCCATTTTGTAATAATTTTTTTTAATGTCAACTCCTTGGAGGGGGTTCTGAGGATTCTGTGGCATGCTGTGTGGAGGGTCTTTCCAAGGAGATTAAGAAACGAACCTGTTGTAGGAGAGAGAGATAACATATAAACCGGCTGATCGTTCTACTGTCGGTCCATTGGGCATGAAAACGAGCAGTATAAACGACTCGTTCTTACACTGATTATCAATCGTGTGTCCCAGTTATGCCTGATGATAATAATCATGGTGACCATGTGTTTTAAAATATTGATGCTGCGCTTGTTGTCAATCCATATACTTACAGTAGTAAAACTCATCAAGAGAGTTGATTCAATTAAACTGAATTCTTTTATTTTGATTATAAAAAAATAGACCGTTTTAATAAATAGCCTCCCATACAAATAAATTTTATTCAAGCCGTGCGATCCTTTGTTAGAATTCCATCAAAATTTAATACGATTCAGTCGCATAGAGCCAGAGATAAACTATACATCTAACTTAACCCATAAACCCGCTTATTATGAAATACATATTATTTGATAAATATCTTGGCTTCAGTTTTATCATTCCTAGAGTTTGTACGAAATTTCGTCCATTTCAGACTCCTTCAACTGAAGATAAGTGAAAATCTTACACAACGTATGGCTGCATTTATATCAAAAAGTTTATATGAAATGAATTTTTTAACGTTTTAATGATTTTCTTGCTGAATTGTCGTCAGAGTGTCATTTAAAAAATATGAAAAGAAAAAAAAAGCTATGTGAATAAGTTGTTACGTAACCGAATCCCATGATCCGGTTCGTAATTAAATTTACATATTAACATTGAAATATTATTAAAGATTACTAATAGATTCAACTATGCAATACCCTCCACTAGTTCAATCTCAGGGTGTATTTCGTGTTGTCAGTTCGTTTATGTATAATTTAAAAACCACCGCTTCAAGAATTTATAAATATATATGTACGAGTATATGGGTAAAATGCAAAAACATAAAATTCAATAAAACAATCGTCCTTTGCTATAAAAATACCTTTGAACTGGCCTGTAATTTAGAATGAAAGTTAACTGAATTTATAAAATTATGTAGTAGCAAAAGTAAATAATAAATTCGAACTATAAGAGGTACGATACCCAACAGACGTCAGTTCTGCAGACTTCTGGTGAGGAGGATCAACCGTTCTCGACGAGCACCCAAAACTGAAGAACCCCTCAATTCGCTCGCCCGAGCCGAGCCTGTCCCTCGGGCTCGTCAACCCCGCCCCTACCGAGCGTAACCATTCGTAAGGCACAAGATGCCAACAACTAGAAAAAAATGTTCTTGCTTTTAAATAATACCGGGGTTACTTGTTAAAATTTTTTGTCATGGATCTGTTTCATAACAAAGTGCATAATTTATTATTATGATAATGTATTAAAGTGTATGTTAGTATAACTTTCTCAAATTGCCTTAAATAGTAGATGATGACTTTCATAGCTGCAGAAAAGAAATCATCTTGAATCTTGAAATGCTCATTAGCTGTGTATGATTATAGTATCATTGTAACCTTTATAGAACAACTAGCAACCGTTTTTGAACGAGATTAACACTTGGTCTAATTGAAAAATATGGTATCTTTTCAGTTTTTTTTAATTTCCGTATATCAATTATGAAAATGAACGTAATTGCGTAGATATAAAAAAGTCCTAACAGGAAAACTGTGAAAATTCCATGGCGTCAGAGCTAACTATTCGCCTGCTTTTGATGCTTCAGATTTTCAAACAAATTGTTAACATTTTCCGCTTGATGGTTTAGCGGAGTTTAATCTAACTTATAAACTAAAAAAAAAGTATAAACTAGAATAGGAAAACTTTGAATAGACAATTTTATAATAATTCAGTTCTTGTTGTGTAAGACCCACTTTTCTAAGGTGAGGTTAGGGTGATTAGGGTGACTGCAGTGATTTTAGCCGACGACGCCATTATTTTACAATCTGTGGTAATGGGTAGTCTAGACAAATTGTTGACGCCACGCGGCCACGATGCGCGCTAGGCCGTAAAACTGTGCAATACCTACCCCCTTACCTATCCACTAGCACAGTACAGCAGGTACTAATGGCCAAATGATTGTCGACGGGAAATTACGTACACCGACTAACGCTTACCTGTGGGATAAAGGTGAATGAAAATCAATACGCTTAAGCCATTTATGTGAACACATAATTACGTTTTAGAGGGGTGAATTTGAAGTGTGAATATAGGATTAGTGAAGGATTATCGGAATGGAAGTATGCGAGAGGAACGACGGATGTGACACCACCCAACGATCGGTTTTATTATGCATCCGAAAGAGTTTTAGAGGCATATTCAAAGTAGTGTTTATTAAGTTGATATGCTTTAGCAAACAATGGTAGGTTCATGAACAAAAAAAACGATTTAATATTTACAAAATATAAAATATACTTAAGTGAAAAATAATTTTAAACAGTTGGTTTCAAAAAAAATATATTATAAAAAAAATACCTACCTACTGTAAGAAAATTTATACATTCTATATTTTAAATATACCCTAATGATCAAAAAAAATGTACCTATATAAAGGAAAGCTTCAGTCGGGTTATGCCAAGAGTGGGAATAACAAAATGGTAAACAATTAGTTCAATCCGCTTTAAAAGCTGCAATCATTAGTTGGGGATCCGCACATAAAACTAACCTTATTCCAATACCAATTTTTAATTGAAAACCGTACTCAACTTAACACATTTACAACACCCAAAATTAAATACTTCATTTGCGCAACTCAATTATACTTACCAAGGAAGATCTTTTTTTAATCGACTAGGTACCGGAAGAAATTAAAAGCACTGCTGACAAAATCCAAGTATGGAGTTCTGTTAAAAAAATAATTTTAAGACATTCTGAACACAAACTACATATCAGTTTAATTTAACGACATTGTTAATTGTTCAAAAAACCATGTTTTTATGTTTGTTTCTACAATAATTCATATTTATTTTATTTTATTACATAAAACAGACAATATGTCCAAAACTTTCATACATGAATGTTACCTCATAATTGTACTTATTATTTTTTAACTTACGCATCATTTTATTTTAATACCCCTTTTATTCTCTCATCAGTCCAAATTATAATTTTTATATACCTTCTTGCTTTAATTTTATTTACAGAAATTCTTGATACTGGTCAGTGGCTGAGTTGGCATCGCGTCTGGGTCTCATCCAGGCATCGTTCAATCTCAATTCAATTCCTCGTCTCGCTAAGTCCTCCATCACGACCCAAGTAACATTTTTCGCTTATTGTGATGGTAGTAGGAGATGTTTTAATATTGTAAAGTTATTCTGGCATTTAAATTTATTAATTTATTTTAAAATTTATTTTTGTAAATTTATAAATGCCCAGGAGGGCTGTTTATTCCTTAAATATTTTTCATATCCCACTCTATATCATATACTTCATGTTATACTATGCAAAAGCCGTAAGGCGTTAACGATTAAAAAAAATACTTTCATTACTTGTACACACATATTTTTTTCTCATTAATTAATGATAATTTATCATAGTGATGTACACTCCTCTCTACACAAGCAAATGCTTCAAACAGAAGAGTAGTATAAATTCTGAAAATTTACACCAAAGTATTTTGTGAATCATTATGTGCGATAGATACTTTAAAAAACATATAAAAGAAAACAAAAATGTATTCATGAAACAAGGCATGCGTGTGGAAGAAGCAACGAGTGTGTGCCGTGATAGAGTTGAATGGCCTTCCATTCTCTCAATTTACCCCTATGATATATACGTGCAGAGGTGATTCGTTTTATATTTTTAGAATCGTTTCATAATTTAAGTGCTGCGCTGATGGAGTAAGAGCGGGTGTCATTCGGAATGTACATAATATAGCTATAGCAATCAACATTATCCGATATATGACGCTATATGTGAGTTTATCATCCCATCAATTTCTATTTTTACACATTTTATTTTCTCGTGATGATAAAAATAATCGCATGAGGCGGAGTGTGGAAATAATACTGGAGGCCATTATTATTTAATACGCATCGGAAATTATTTGACAAGAGCAAATTTGTTGAAATGGGACAACACTTCAGTTAGTGTCTATAGATCACTGAATTGAAACGGTATTTGAAAACTATGAATGGAAGTTTTCACAAAAGAAATTCAACATGTATTTTAACAATTTCACGGAAATTTAATTAATCCAAACAACTCTAAAGCAATAAAAGTGAAGCCTCCTGCTGTGTTTTTTGTTTGTTAAAAACCATTTTAAAATGAATATTTGTATGTAAAACCACAAAACAATAAAAAGCCTTGCTGAGAGGGGGGTATTTACATATAAGCCGGCAGAGGAAATAAAAAAAAACCATTAATTGTTGAAAACAATCCCAAACTCGTATTTATTCGAAATTTTATGTTCAGGTGTACGCTGATTAGGTATTATTGAACATTTTTAAGCCTCCTGTACAAACGTTTTACGAAAAACAGCAAAAAAATAGCGCGCTATAACATGCTATATAACAGGAAGGAAAAAAAGAAAAGTTTGTAAAAATTGAAAGTAATAAAGTTATTTATAAGAATATATTATATATTTTTTGTGTAATTCTAGGATTCGAGTAAATTTTAATTTCAATATTTTGCTTTTACACGATTCAATTAAATTAAGACCACGGGATGCAATGCAATCATGTAAAGCAGTCTTCCTGTCCGTAATAATATTATACGGATTTTACGTTGTAAATTTATGTATTCAACCTACGTAGACTCTTAGCAGCTATACTCTATATTCTACATACAATCCCTACGTTACACCCAAGGATCTTATTATTACATGGTATTTCGTTAGACGAAGCTCAGACTCGAGGATTTCAGGTACTAAATAGCTAATACCAATGTGGAGACTTTGAAAGGATAGCGTTGAGTTCACGCGAGGAAAAATTACATTAGTCACTTGAATTATTTAGAGGGTGGTTAATTTACGACGTTCATGTGATTTTTGGCTCTTGAAAGCATTTTGGAGAGATTAATGTTTGTAATTACTTATCTGATTATTATGTCTCGAATTTCGACAAAGATTTTTTTTTGTAATGGTTTGTAGTTTGCTGAGTAATGTTGCTTCTTAAAATATGATTTTTTCAAAACTGTTTATCTGTTATAAATTTCCACATGAATGAAGAAGAATGAAAAACTCACAATAATTTCACAATTTTTTTATCGATGAAAATTACACCAATGATGACAATTTAATTTTATTTTTATATTGGCGAATAAATTTTCTATAACGCCATTAATATTAATAATATGCCATTTTTGATTTACCGCTAAAACGACATGTTCGTTTTCATTCGTGAATATGGCGTTGTTGACGTCACACCGGCCAACGTTGGTAAGTTCTCGGTGACAGCTGCCTTACCCAGACAGTAGCGTTTTATACACCATAGTGACGTTATAGCCAGTTGCACCGTTCAGGAATGTTCTGTTTTAGATCGTTTTTAAAAGCAATAATTACGAGTGAAAAAATTGAAATACACATATTTTTAGTATGATTATCAAATTCAGAAAAACGAACTTTAAATCTTCCGTTCATTTTAATGGGTTTTTACCTACTTTTGTGAAAATATGCAATCCAGAGGGAAAACAAAACGAGTCGCGCTAGAAAAACTTCTACAAATTAAAAAAAAAAGGGCAACTTTTAATTAGGAGCTAGCAAGTTCCCTCAATAATTAAGGCTAAACGAAACGTATTTTAAATCATTAAGTGCTAAATGAGTTTTTTCTAAAGTATTTGAATTAGCGCCATCTGTGAGGGCGTGTAAAGTTTCGTTAAATCTCAATAATTTATTTTTATCTTATTATTTTCGAAATTTGGATCTCCTTTGACTTTTTTATAATAAATTTGTCTCATAAATCTCAAACCTTTCACAGTTCCCAGTAAATTTATATTTTACACGTTTATATTTGTTTAATCCACGTGAAACTTAAATGTTTCAAACAAAATTAAATTTTGAATTTGAGGTCAAAATACTCACCTAAACCTAACGATCTTTTTTTTCGTCAAAAAGTATAGGAAATATCTAGTACTGATTTGAAATAATTTATTTGTTTTTGTTTTACATTATGAAATATAGGCCATTAAAGGAATTGGTTTTTGGCGATTTTAGAGGCACCTTTAAAAATTATTTGGGGGCTAACGGTGATGTAAAAAAAAAGTTTTATTCCGTCTGCTTTGAAAATATAATGAAATATAAAATAAAAAATATATTAAAATAAGCATTGTTGGACTTTAAATTAAATTAAAAACGATCAATTTACATTGGAAAACACAAATTTCCGTACATAATTTAAAATATCGACCCGAAGAAGATTTTTTTTAATGTTTTATTTTTATATTTTTATTTACGTAATCATATTTACATAGCAAATATGATAATTAAAAAAAAGTACAGTAAACCCGCAAAAAATAATTTCCTAAGTTGCCTCTTAGAAAATTAGTATGAAATTTTTTTTCATGTCCTATACTCGTACTTTAATAAAATACTTCTCATACGTACTAGATATTTACTAAAACTTCAAATAAATAAAAACAAATGTCTTTCAGTTTGGATGGGTATTTTGGCCTCAAATACAAACTTTAGTTATGTATGAAACAGGCAGCGCAGCCGTTCCTCTTAAACGGTAAAATTACTTAAGTTGTACGTAATAAAAAAAAAATTAAAGTGTTCTTTGAAATGGCAATTTTCAAATATGGCAGCATAAAAATTAGGCAAACATTATGAATTACACAGATAAAACAATGACGTCACCCGAAATATTCATGACCGTTCGCATTCAAACAATTCCTTGTTATTTTCTTCTTTATTTTCAAAAAAAAAATTAAACTTTTTAGAAAATGCTCATCTCTTATATGCTCTGTAAATAGCTTTAATGTCATAAAGTTACTTTTTTAGTTCGTGGCTATATAGATGTGGCTAGTGACCTGTAGTGGCATTCAGTCTATTATAAAGGCTGAAAAGCTGTGCCTACCCCAAGGAAAATGGAATATAAAATCAACGAATACAATCAAGCTCTTCTCTCATTTGACTGATTCTTGTATACTTGCCCTTCCTTAGTATATTTTTCATAGCGCTGTTTTGAATGATTTCTAGCTTTTTTAGTTTCTTTCATTAGCCAAATATAATATCGTCGAGCAATAGTCCAAATGTGGAGCAACTATAGTTTTATAAATAAGCTTTGTAGTGTTTCTGTTTAGTTTATCTCCTAGCCTTCCAAGAAAATGTATCTTTTTTGATCCTTTTATAAACACATTCAAAATTTGCTGTGAAAGTTAGATTTACGTCCAATATTACACCTAGGTATTTAAATTCATTTACTTTTTCAATATCTTCATCATGAATCATCAAATTCAAACCCATGTCCATGCGTTTTATTGCACATTTCCATGTATTTGGTTTTGCTTACATTCAGTTTTAATTTTTGTATTTTCAGCCATTTTGCTATATTTTGTAGGTCATCATTTTTATTTATTACTTCTGTATACTCTTCACTTGAAATGTATTTTAAGATATCGTCTGCGAATAGTCTGATTTTGAAATTTTTTATTTAAATTATATTATTTATGTAAACTATAAATAAAATTGGGCTTAATACCGACTTTTGTGAAACACCTACGTTATTTTACAAGGGTTCTGATACTGTTTTCTTCCGTGGAGATATTATTTGAAAAGGTTCAGAGCTACGTCAGAAAGACCTATAGCTTTTAATTTTTCTAATAGTTTTTTCCTTTCTATCGTTTGAAAGGCTTTAATAAAATCTAAAAAATACTGAAATAGTGATTTTTTTAATGTGTTTATTTCTTCCACAATTAACTATGTTTATCGCCGCTTCACAAGAATTATTTTTCCTGAATCCTGATTGCTCGTCGCATAATATGTTATGTTTTTTTCCATATACTCGAGTTGTCCCTTTATTACCATTTCCAGAATCTGTTCCTATTTTTGTAACGTTGGTCTAGATTCTTCACATTTTTTGGTATTAACAGGAATTTTCCACTTGTAACGTTTCATTTATTATATTCAATAGATGAGGTCCTATTACTGGCATCACATCTGTAAAAACTTTAAAATTGATTCCATTTGGACTTTGGTTTGGTGATGTTAAGAATTTGAAAAATATACGTTTCATCAATCTCTTTAAACACAATTTCTTCTCGATTTATCTGAACATTTCTAAAGTCTGTTGTCTTCCTTCAGTATTGGTATTCTTCGATATAATTCTGTTATGATGTTTACAAAATATTTTTTGAATGTCATGTTTCATCCCTTTGTCTTCGGCTCGTAGTAATTTATTTTTTTTAATTTTCGTTTAGAATTTATTTTTTAATAATTTTCAGTTATGTGGGTTTCTTGAGACTTTTGTAATTTTATGACGTAGATCTTTATTTTATCATTTATTTGTTCCTCGTATTTCAATAGTTTGTATTGGTATTATCTTGTCAATTACTTCTTGTAGATTATATATTAATGATTTAGACTTTTCATTGTATTCCATTCGATGAAGTCATCCATATAACCCAGAAGTTTAATTAATTTGTCACTGTTATATTTTTTATAATTTCTATATTTTATTACTTTACTGGTTTTCGCCTTACATTTTTTTTAAGTTATCTGAAATGTGGGTAAGATTATGATCGGTTCTTTTTGCGTCATCTAAAACCCTGACATGCAGATCTAATCTATTGTATATTACAAGATCAATTAAAGTCCTGGATTTATCTGTTATTCGGGTCTTAGTTTTAACAACTTGTTTCATTCCTGAAGCTTGGATAATTTTTGTCAGTCTTTTAGTATACGTATAATTCAAGTTTTTAAAGTTGATGTTGAAGTCAACAGTTAAAATATTATCTTCTTCTTCTTGTAGGTTTTGGGTGCACCATCTAACCTCTATAAATGATTGAAAGTCTTTGGTACTGGCATTTGGAAAATGGTATATCACTCCATCTATTCCTTTATGGATATAAATCCAGAAGTTATCCTGCTTATTAGGATTCAGCAGTTCTTTTGTGTGTAACAATTTCATATATGTCTTTTTTAATAATTATTATTGCTCTTCCTGTGTGCCTATCGTAGGAATCGTAACGTATTGTTGTATACCCCTGAAAATTAACTTAGCTATTTTCAATATCGCATGTTATGTTAGTTTTGCTGAGCATTACAACAGAGGGTTCATTTCGTTCAATAAG
Organism: Halesus radiatus; assembly: GCA_022606495.2. Taxonomy (NCBI): domain Eukaryota; kingdom Metazoa; phylum Arthropoda; class Insecta; order Trichoptera; family Limnephilidae; genus Halesus; species Halesus radiatus. The sequence goes on from JAHDVE020000793.1 coordinate 23,424, forward strand.
CATTGGATTTCTTCATTACTGGAAATCAGACTCTGAATATTTGAATATATTATTCCTAGCAGTTGGTTGCTTTTTATAAAAAAATTACTTTTTTTCTCCATTTCCAATTTTCTCTTATTCTCTTATTCAAAACTCCATGCCGGTTGATTTGAGGTTAGGTTGATCTTTAACTTGATTTTAGTATTGATACAATTATTTCACTTTTATGTTACTTTAATAGCCGTCCATTCTTCACTTCTGTGACTACCTGTAAATTTAGAACATATAAAGGAGTCCTTTTTACATTCGATCCCTTTATGGTTGAAACGATTAATATCAAATAATAAAATGTTCCGACCCTTTCCAATCGTATATATATTTTTTCAATTTTACCATTTCTCCATGCGTTTT